>JAOTAV010000007.1:539526-566646 GCA_026546445.1 Cyclargus thomasi
AAATAAATAGATTTTAGTCTCTCCTGAAAAATTTACTCAAAGTTACTTGTGGGGTTTTAACAATCACCAATTCAATTGTTGTTTTGACCGCTACAGCCTACATTGGGCAAATGCACGATAACATACGTGAAATTATTTCCTTTATAATTATAACAAATCTGGTTACTTAGCTAATTTATCATCTTGCTAGCTAACTCGTACAGAATCCACATTCTTATTTCAAATAATTTTTCCGCCCATCCATTGCGGCATCAATTTTTTTATGAATTAGGTAGCAAACGATCAGACTGGTCACTTGATGGAAAGCGACTCCCGCCGCCCATGAACACATGTAACAGCAGAAACGTTGCAAGTGCTTTGCCGGTAATTATGCGATAATGGCAATTTTCAAATTCTTAGTGACCTACTTGACCTTTTTACTCTACCTTTCAGATCGACTCTGTGGACGTTCTGGACCCGCTGGGCAGCAACATCGTGGTCGCCACACGAACTAATGAAGTACTGCGTATTCTACCCAGGACTAATGAGGTATATCCCATTAAATCATAATAAGAGTTCTATCAGAATTTCATAGCAAAACTAAACCATTCTCAAGTCCCAGAATCAAAATCAGTCCAGTCGTGTAGGAGTTCAGTGACAAATAAACGCACATAGGAGTCATATATTTTAAGAGTACTAAACCCGACAGAAAAAGTCTCCTCGAATACGTACAATTTTTTTAACTAAGTCGGTCCAGTCGTGTGGAAGGAATTCAGTGATAAACTCACGCACACAAGATTTATATATGTTATTATATTAATTATTCCTGTCTTTGAACCATTAGGAGATCAACGAGGAGTGGTTGTCGGACAAGTCGCGCTTCGCGTGCGACGGCCTCAAGCGTCAACGGCTTGTGACGCCGATGGTCGCTGACAGCCGCGGTAACCTCACCGAGGTTGACTGGGAGGACGCCGTGTTGGTCGCCGCGCGCGCCCTACGTGACTGCCCGCCAGACAAGGTGAGGTGTAGCGTGCGAGCGGGATGGAGATAGACACGACTGACCGCCAGACAAGGTGAGGTGTAGCGTGCGAGGGGGACGGAGATAGAAAAATAAAAAATAACATGACGACGATTACTTAATTACCCTTCACATGATGCGTCATGTCAATTGGCGTCTGTTTTGAGATGACGCACTGTGCGCGTTGCACGCACCGAATTTCATAGCCTTGTACGTTCACTTTACCAAATGTGGCGTATGGTGGTGACAAACATGCGATCACCTTTAGTGAGTAACAAAGTCGTCAAAAGAATTTTGTGGAGACCAATTTTTATAGTATGACTTTATAGAATTCTGTCCACCAATGTCAAAACATACAATTATTACATTCTAAAATTATAATGTTCCCATTCATAACTTGACAAACCTTGACTCGTAGGCGAATATTAATGGCTTAACACAGCGAAGGCTCTCATAATCGCTTTCTAATGGCGTCTACCGAAAACCAGCATTACGAACATATAATAATAATATCTTTGGACGCTTCACACCACGTTAGTCTGGTCCCGTGCTAAGTACCCGAGAGACTTGTGTTACGGATACCAGACAACTAAATAAATATATTTAATACTTTTATTTTATACACATATTTAAGATTTTAATTATATGATACACATTTAATACACATCGAAGACCCAGGAACACTGAAAAACTTGCTCCGTCGGCGGAATTCGAACCCGCGACCCCGGCATAAGCTTACCAACTGAGCCACAGAGGTCGTCAAAAATATGCTGAGTAGACGTCAATTTGGTAACACTTGATCACCTGTTGTTGACACCATGTGACATGTTCTTTATTTGTTGACCTTCTGATGTAATGTTTTACCAAACCAGTATCTTTCTTTCAACTTCCAGTTAGTCGCCGTAGCTGGTGACTTGGTGGATGCTGAGTCCCTGGTCGCGTTGAAGGACATGGTGAACCGCCTGGGCTCAGAACACGTTTACACCGAGCAGTATTTCCCGCTAGAGGGCGCGGGCACCGACCTCCGTTCATCGTACTTGCTGAACACTAAGATAGCTAGTGAGTATACATGGTTAAATCGCCTCCGTGGTCCAGTGGTACCGAGCTCGACTCTTAAGCCGGAGGTCGTGGGTTCAATTCCCGCGTCGAAAACATGTTATTTCCAAGTTTGGTTAGGACAATGCAGGCTCGTTGTCTGACAAGTAAGATGATCCATGCGTCGGATGGGCATGTAAAAAGTCGGTCCTGCGCCTGATCTCTCGCTAGTCGGTCATCCGTTATCGAGGTTATTTAGAGAAAATAAAATAATCGCTGTAATGTTAAAAATAAATTAACCTACTTTTGCAAAAAGTGTGAAAACTCCTATTAAATACTTTGTACATTTAGCTTACTTACAATTCCCAGACGTGGAAGACGCAGACTTCGTTCTTCTCATCGGCACCAACGTGCGTTTTGAGGCTCCGCTGCTGAACGCTCGCATCCGCAAGGCGTTCATACACAAGGAGACAGACGTCGCTATGATCGGCCCTAAAGTTGACCTCACTTACGAGCACATGGTGAGTGTATGAGATAAATATTAAAGTGAATAAGGTTTAAAAGCTGTTGCACCACTTCCTGATAAGTGTCGGATAGGCTATTTACAATTTTTTGAAAGGTTCTTCTTATTTCATCTGTTAGTTATGTTGTAGATAGCCTATAGGGCACTTATCATGAAGTGGTGAAAAAGGCTTAGGGCCTTGTTGTTATAATCGTCTTTTTTAGATTGTTGTTGCGTGCACGTTGGCGTGTGTGTACACACACGAGCGGTCATGCAGCTAAACGAGCGTTCATGCACGTTAGTAGGTAATTGGTAAAAGACCCGCAACGCACCTGAAACTCTTGTTAGTGAGTGTTGCTAGACGACCTTTGTCCCTTAATTATTAATCGACTTCATAAAAAATATTCACGTAAAATATCAATACTTATTGCTTATCAGCGTACGCGTTTTGCGCGTATATGTACGAAAACGTATGATATAGCAATGGCATAAAACCCAGTGAATCTATTTCAGCACGTGGGTGACTCAGCGTCCATCGTGAAAGACCTGGCTTCCGGCACGTCTTCTCACGAGGTCCTCAAGCGACTCGAGAGTGCTAAGCGGCCGGTGGTTATCCTCGGCTCGGACGCGCTGCGCGGCGCTGATGGCGCGGCACTACTGGCTAACACAATGGAGCTGGCTTTGAGGTTGCAGGATAAGCTTCAGGATAAGGAGTGGAAGGTTGGAACTTGACGAAATAACTTTTTAAGGGATGTATTTACCCTGGGGCCCGGGGACGTGGGTCACGGGGGGCGGCTCAGGCCGGCCAGCCGCCTTTAAAGTAGTCAGTTAGAAAGAGAGATCCGATATTGATTGTGACGTCAAAGTCCATAAGTTGCATACAAAGTTCATACTCAATTACGTTTTGAGAGAAAACTTAAATCACCAATATCTTACTTATTTCTCAACAGAATTCAGAGTTTTTTTGTTACTTTGAACATCATTTAGCCCACTATCATAATAATTTGCATTCGATAAATTTTGTTTTACGTGCATATTCCCTATTAGGACATTTAAGCTATGTCTCTAACAATTGTTACTTTTATAGGTTCTCAACGTGCTTCAGCGCACGGCGTCAGCAGTGGCGGCGTTAGATATGGGCTACCGCGCGGGCGTGGGGGCGGCGCTTAAAGACGCGCGCGTCGTGTACCTGCTGGGCGCCGACAGTGGCGTAGTCACACGCGATCAGCTGCCAAAGGACTGCGTGGTCATATACCAGGGTAACTATTAGTGGCGGCGCAAAACGTGCAATACTAAACTACAATATGTAAACTTTAGTTGGAACCGTATCTTTATTACAATGCTATATACCTAGTGGTTGTTATAAAGATGGCATTGACAACTAGGGACAAAGAAATATATATATAGTCTTAGTTAAGGTAAGTTTAGCCCATTGTTTAATGTTTGAAGATGTTTGTTTATGTTAGTTAATAATATATACGATAATTTTTGATCAGAAAAATTCGGACGACAGCCAGATACTATATACATCTATCATAAAATATACCTGATAGTTTGTGAGGTCCACCACAAAAACGAAGAGCACAGCGCGTTATCCGATCGGATTTTTTAAAAAGTACGGCTGGACCTATTCTTCTGAGCCATGTCATGATGAACACAGGTACTTTCGTCGTTGAGGTATCCTATATTTATTTTCCTGTATCTCGAACGTTTCAGGTCACCACGGCGACAGCGGTGCGGCCATGGCGGACGTTGTCCTGCCGGGCGCGGCGTACACCGAGAAGCGCGGCACGTACGTGAACGCGGAGGGCCGCGCTCAGCAGACCCTGCCCGCCGTCACGCCGCCTGGACGCGCCAGAGAGGACTGGAAGATACTCAGGTGCGTGCGAAAAGGACGGGTGTGTGTAGCGTCACGTGCGTACGTGAACGAGCCTGCGTGCGTTCAAGAGGAACGGGCGAACTGCATACGAGAGAGACAGATGTGTGTGTGCAAGAGGAAACGCAGCATGTACGCAAACTTGCGTGCGAATGCTTGCGTGTGAATAGCATGTGAAACCAAGTACATATTAGTCTTGTGTATTAACATTTAGTAATAGTTACAAACATACGCAATGATTTAATTGAAGACCTCTAATCGTACAGTTTAAACATTAAACGTGGAATCAGGGCCGCTTTTAAAAATTATTGAAGCTTTATTCTTGTATCATGGTACCGTCTCTAACTTTATGAATATTTCAGAGCGCTCTCCGAGGTGGTCGGTGTGCGGCTGCCGTACGACAAGCTGGACGAGGTGCGCGACCGCATGGCGGAGCTGAGCCCGGCGCTCGTGGCGTACGGCGAGGTCAACGACAACAACTACTTCGCGCAGGCACGAGCACTCGCACAGGTTAGAGCACCCATTTCGATATAGCATTTTAGCCCGGCACCACATTATAAGAATCTCATTAGAAAAATCCTGGCGTCCCGCCGGGACGAACTGCCACGAAACGTATGCACAGGCATACGTTTTGTGGTAGGACATGTAATTATACCGTTTATCCAACGGGATATTTAATCGGAATGGAAAGTGTTCTATAATCTAAGTCGGCTTTATTTGCATACGAAATTTCACCAAAATAAGTTTAGCGATTTCGCAGTGATTTAAAGACACACATCCCAACAAAGTTTCCAATTTATAATATTAGTGTAATAACAAATTTTCCTCCCCAACAGAGCCTCCAGCAGAAGCCCGTCTCCAGCAAACTGGATGTCCAGATGAAACAGTTGGAAGACTTCTTCATGACCGATGCCATCTCCCGCGCGTCTCCCACCATGGCTAAGTGCGTGCAGGCTGTCATTAAGCAGAAGCAGTCGCCGTACTAAACGACCATAGACAAGCGGATTTGTTTTTTTTAATTTTCAAATACCGAGGCGAATTAAAATTTTTGAACCGCGAACCGCGTTACCTTTTTCTACTTTAAATTTATCATTTTTTATTTTAAATTGACACTGTTTTTACTTTGTTAAATGAAAGTGACATCATGAATTAAGTGTCTCTTAGTTTTGTAGAGATAAGTATTCTAATTTCACAATTCTGTAATTAAAAAAATCTGTAATTAAAAATGAATCCGCTTTACAATTTAATCAAATTCAACACACTATAGCTAGAATAAAATAGAAAATCAATCAATCGATCTTAACTTCGTCAATAACATTGTACCTACTTAAATATTCCAGTTGAAACTCAGTAGGTGTGTTGATATTTATTACTTTATTAGTAAATAAATAATTTTACTCGTTATTTCTTTTATTTAATTTAATATACTTTAAATAAAAGAAATGGCGTATTAACTAGTTTTTAATATAAATGAAAAAACTACAATCATCTTCAAAATACTTGATACAGTCAAATGCACATTCCTGTGTCAATAAATCTTTTTAAACCCAATTGTAATGTTTGACTGTACATATCTTTGATTTTGGCTTAGTATTGCTAAACACAGGTATTAAAACATTTATGTAAATAGGTGCTTGTATAATAAAATATCCAATGGTTGTCGAAACGTTGTTTTATTCAACCGACGCTACCCGACGACGCGTGTTGTACATTTTTATAAAACAATAGAGGTTAATATGTTGTAATCGGAAAACAGAGTGCCGTGAACGTGTTTCGCGTTTACTAAGATTTTATACGGGATTTGAGATGTGACCGTGAGCATCGCTAGATGGCGCTGTACAAATACGTACGCGTGTTGAAATTCAAATTTAGAAATGCATGCATGCAAACGCGAATCGTCGCGTTTTTTTTTAAATAAAAATAAGGGGGCAAACGAGCAAACGGGTTACCTGATGAAAAACAACTACCGCCGCCCATAGACACTCGCAACATCAGGGTTGCAGGTGCGTTGCTGGCCTCTTAAGAGGTAATACGCTCTCTTCTTGAAGGTTCGTATGTCGCGGTTACTTTGCTGGTGACACTTATGGCCGACAAAAATTCAAATAAAATGTGACTTTAAATATATAATTTTAGGATTAATTTTGATCTACTCGTGTTCAATATGTAAATAGCGGCGGCATGCGTTGCTAGAAACAACATCAAAACAGCAACCTTAGCAAGATAAAAGTGTTGCCTTTTTCTTAAATATTTGGCAACAAACTCTCAATTCTTCTATCAATACCTCTTGGCAATATTATTGAGAGGTAAAATCGCTCAGAGGTTCGACTCGACTTAACTCCTATTGAGTTAGGTCCAGTCGAACCTCCGAGCGAGTTTAACGGAGGCTAGGCTAGACGAAACATAGCGTAAATGCTGTTTCACGCTGGTTACTTTGCTTTCGATCTCGAGACGAGACGTTTAGTCTTTCTTTTAGTCCTCAAGTCAAAATTAGCTGAAATGTGCTAGCGCGCGATGAGTAACGACGCACGAATCGATCGGTTTACTTACATATATTTCGAAACATATACAGCAGTGTAGGAAGGGGCGGGGGTGCCGCTGAATAACCGTTTCCGTTACTTTTGTATGTTTCGCGGGCACTTATGGTACCTGGCCAAGGGCGCTGGTAGGTCTAACACCGGCCCTGAACATATCTGATATATATATGGTGTGAAGCGTCCATAGATATTATTATTATATTATTATTATTATTTATAGCTAAAGAGCATACAATATAAGGGTAGGTAATATTCCATATTTTAGCACCGCCCTCATCTATCACTGTCAGTAGCGGGGCGGTTAGCGTATATTTTTACATATTTTGATGTTGAAGACGCCGCGGAACGGTGAAATAGCAATTTTTCATGCATTTATGATATTTTGTGTTTGTGAAACCGCATGTAGAGTAAAGTCAGTAAAGGAGAGAAAAAGATGGCTGAAAACTAGGGCATCGAGACCGGGTTTTCCCGAAACTCGAACCCGGTAAAACCAGGTTTTGAAAAATGGAAGCCCGGTTTTTTCTTTTACGATACTTTGTTCTTCGATGTTTTCTAAAAGCTTAGTTTTTGTTTTTAAATATAACTATAACAATAAAATATTATAGTACCGTTTATTTTAAATTAGAAAAAAAACGAAAAGCTCGAAAAACCCTGGTACCCTGGTTTTATTTAACAAAAACCCGGTTGGTCCGGGTTTCGATGCCCTACTGAAAACGGAAGATTGACACACATTACTGGGGATTGAAAAAGCTTTGTAATTATTAGCTTACATGGACGGCAGGCAAATGTAAGCATACACGAGATTCTGCTATGATTTCGTTTAGCTACTACTTTGTATGCATCTTAGATGTATACTAAGTATTAGGAAAACGTAAATTGGTCGCGTTTTTTAATCCAAGCCGACAGATTACGTGATTTCTTCGAATTGACATAATATTCCGACCAAATGTGAAGATCCGTCAACTGACTTTGAATCAATTTCTTCAATAGTAAATACAATACATGGAGGCTATATAATTTGATTGATTAAGACACAGATTATAAATATATAAAACCAGAGCTAATTGTATATTAACGTTTTCCAAACTAATTAACTATTCAGATTGACACGATCAACAAATTTAGTTCCGTAAACAAATTTTCCCTTTAATTTGTCTGTATGCAAATATTTTCCACTATCAATATCAAATTGGCTGAATGTAAAATTCAGTTAGGTCCGACTCCAATCGAAAAATATACGGACAGATAAAAATTTATTCATGAAACCACTCTGTATGCATTGCCGTGTCCGACAAGCGACAACCAGCCACAATTAAACTTGCAGAATTGCACGATTGTGTGCCAAAATTGTTTAAACGCATTTCCATCATAGGCTCTATGTATACTTTTCGTTATAGACAGGGGGTCTTAAAAGGTCACTTAGCAATATTGCTAAGAGAAATTCATTTTGTGATTTTTCTTGTAAATAACTACCTACTTATTAATTTCACAATCAATTTTAAATTAATTTTGAAGTAACTATTTTATCAAAACTATTCGATTTTTTAGAAAAATGTACTAAAATTAATAGCAGCCGCCCTATTGGTCACTTCGCAATATATCGCTAACAGCAATTCATTTTGTAAATTTTCTTGTAAAAACTACTAATTTAGCAAAACTGTGATTTCACAATCAATTTGAATTGATTTGAAGTAACCTTTTCATCAAAACAAATCGATTTTTAACAAAATGTACTATAATGTATATTGTAGGACCTTTTTAGGCCTTCAGTTTTTTTTTTGGGAATGTGATCGTGGTGGCCAAAGGAAGATCTTCCGACCGAGAGAGGTGTTATACTTGGTCAGGCCGAATCTCACGTGATACATTTCAGCAGTTGTATATATACCACCGTGTATTGAAAACTTCGATAACGCGATACAGGATTATTACGCTTAATGTGAGTACCGCCACAAGGTTTTGAAAGCTTATAATGAAATTGTTCGTATGCGGTAGCAGCGCTTAGTATGAAGTGGTAGGAACATCGTAGAGATACGAGAGAAATAAGTATAGAAAAACTGTTCAGAATTATTGCGAAAGGGAAATAAGAAACAGGGAAAAGAGGTTAGAGAACATGGGACCTAAAACGGTCGTTATAGCATTGCAAAAGAATTGCTCTGCAATTCGTTTTAATACATGTTGGTCGAAAATCGAATTATTTTCTTAAAATAGTTACTTTAAAGTCAATTTAAATTGATTGTGAAACCTTTTTTTTTTCAAAATTAGTAGTTATTTACAAAAAAAATTACAAAGTGAATTGCTGTTAGCGACTGAGCCTTGGATAAGCTCACTCACTCACACGAAACACAGTGCAATTCCTGTTTTACGCCGGTTTCTAGTGAGTGCGTGTATTTCTCCGTTCCTAATTATTATTCAACTGTATAAGTAACATAGTTTAATTAAAATAACACAAAGTCAATCTCAAAAAACCAAGTGCGAGTTGGGCTCGCGCGCGATGGGTTCCGTACCAGTAGAGAGCAAAATATTTGGAAAATGTATTTTGAAACTCGATCAGTTATAACAGTCTACCACGTCATGCAAGCAATGGAGCGATGTAGAGGTTCTGCAGTGCCATCTAGTATCAAAAGGGAAGATACTGGCAAAACACGTTTGTTGTAATATGAGAGCTTTCTTAAACATTAAATAAGTGAAATTAATTTTTAATTCCATTTATTTCAATTCAATTCTTTATTTTGAATAAATAAAGAATTCAATTTTGAATAAATAAAAAAATATTTCAATTCAATATCTCGTCCTCGTAAAACCTCTATAAGCACCATCATACACAGTAAACAAATGCCTTTGATCACGTGAACGCAGAAAAAATTGTGCAAAACATACATCTACTTCTCAAGTGCTCCAAGCGCAAAAACCCTTGCAGCCAATTTCGCTAAACGCTCGCTTTTAATTTCACCATACTCGACGGGGCACCGAAATTAAATTATTCATTCAATTATGCTCCTTATTGTATGAGTTGGAAGGGCTTTTGTTGTGCGATAACATGGCCACTTGACTCTATAAGGGTGGCACTTGATCGTCCGACAGCACTCAGGTAGTCGCTAACAAGGGGCGCAAATATTAATTCATAATCAGACTTTTATTGTTTCTTTAGAAACGGCCCTGAGTAAACATCGTTATTACTTTAGTGATACTATATAGTTATGCTCTCCGACTTTTATCAATTTTATTAAATCATTAATGGTCATGTATATTATCATCTGTACTAATTACTATAGAAAAATTATTTGAACGCGATAATCTCAGAAACTACTGGCCGGAATTGAAAAACACTTTGTGTTCGGAGAAGGCTATAGGCTATATAACATCACGCTACGACAAATAGAAGCCGAGCGGTAGTCAAAAAATGTTGTAAAAACGGGATAATTTATAAAGTTTCACGCGGACGTATTCGCGGGCAACAGCTAGTCTTATGTTTGATGCCATCTTATAGGTGGGTAATATGATAGGATCCAAAATTTTGCCGTATTAGTGCCATATTATTATTATTTTTCGCGTGGAACGATAGCGAAAGCTTGCAGGAGATTAGTATGATGACACGACATCATAGCGAAATCTATTATCAAAAGGACGAAAATAGCGAAAACACATGTTGTCCACCAGGGGGGGGGGAGGGGGCTCAAATATAGATATTTTTTACTAGCTTTTTCCCGCGGCTTTGCTCGTATTAAGAAGTTTTTTCTTACAAACTTTTAACCCCTATTTCACCCTCTGGAATAAAATTCATAAAACGCTTAAACACGTATTGATTTATTATTCATCAGCAGCTCAGAAACAAAATTTTAGGTCTCTAACTTAAGAATTGACGAACATACGTAAAAAAATTATAGAAACTTAAACCCCTTTTTCACTCTCTTAGGGTAGAATTTCAAAAAATGCTTAAACACCTATTTCTTTGTTATGTCTTTAACTGAACATTTCATGTCTTTAACTGAACAAATAACCAACTTTCATACAAACTTTCAACTCCTATTTCACCCCCTAGGGTAGAATTTTTAAAATTCCTTTCTTAGCGGATGTCAACGCAATAAAACAACTTTAACAGTTTTTGCTCGGCGAATATGAATCTGTCAGTCAGTCAGGACTTGTTATTTAATATATATATATAGATAGACTTGTTATTGTAGCTGCCATAGGAATACGCAGTTTATAAAAATGTCGAGTTTCAACTATAGCTATCATCGTTCTTGAGATATTTCATAGCATGTAGACAGAGAGACTGACAGACTGACAGACATCGAAGTCTCAGTAATAGGGTACCGTTTTTACCCTTTTCGATACGGAACCCTAAAATAGTTTGGGCTCTTAAGTATTATCACTTTGTTATGTAATATCCTGTTTTATGATTAAAATAGTATATAAACTATAATGTCGAGTAGCCAATAACGCCAATAAAAAAAGTCTCAACGAATCGTCGGAGTTTGTAAGTTGCAGTTATTTAAAGCTATAAATCCAATGTTCGCTATCGGAAAATATCTTAGATCCGAGATCGTAAATTTCAGTTTCCCGGAGAAAACT
Organism: Cyclargus thomasi; assembly: GCA_026546445.1. Classification (NCBI taxonomy): domain Eukaryota; kingdom Metazoa; phylum Arthropoda; class Insecta; order Lepidoptera; family Lycaenidae; genus Cyclargus; species Cyclargus thomasi. The sequence continues at coordinate 551,043 of JAOTAV010000007.1, forward strand.
TTTCCCGCCCCTCCCCGCCCGCCCTTACTCGCCCTAAGATCGATGGATCAGTATTACTTTTCTGTAAAAGGAAAACTTTGTCCACGGACCCATATTTATTTCCGTCAGCAGGGGTCGGGGTTTCTTTTTGTACTTCTTTCAAATCGTGATTCGTTTTAGATCTCTATCGTGACAAATTGTACAATAGGAAACGTATAAAAATAATAATAATAGTCTCTTTTCCCGTAGTGCCTCCTTAGTCAAAGTTAAAATTCTAATATTTTGGCTTTTCGTTATAGTTACCCTGTGCTCTCACCCTCTTCGCATGGGGAGGGAAAAATATACTTCTTCCTTTTCCTAACGTCTTTTGAGTTCTTGTTAGTTCCATTGCGGGTCCTAGGTGACAGATTTAGCATGTTCCTATGGGCTCATTAAGATTATATCAAGGAGGGTTTTTGAGGTTTTTAGGGAGGATTAAGTAAACTGTGCCATAGAGTTGAATCTTTATGTTATTATGTAGAGCTATTGAGGTAGATTAAGCTGATTTTTTCTATATAATATTTATACGATTTGGTAACTTTTAAAAGTGCATCCCGTATTCATTTTGAATTTCGGTAAATAAGACTGTCTCTAAATTCTTTTTTGCTACCCCCTTTTTCATAAAAATATTTAAGCAACGTTTAACAAATCAATGAACTTTTATTAATATTCCAGACCTTTCTGCGAATCTTGAGTAATTAAACACTGCTTAAATATTTTAACGAATTAGGGGCTTAAATGTTTTTCTTCCCATGTAAACTTCATGGCTTATATTCACAAGTATTCAGTATTTCGTGTTTGCAATCAGCTCTATCATTATAATTTTCAGAGACCTCACATGTTGTGATATATGGAGCGTCAGAATATTTACACTCGCACTGAGCACACATCTTATCGTGCATCGCTTAAATTAAAAGTAATTTTCTTATGCAGAATTAATTAATGACTAACGAGCTCAATAGGGTTCATCAAGCGGAAGCGAAAGAAAGAGACAGAGATATACTAACCGCTAAGGAGGAAGGAGCGCAACAAGTGTTACCGGGAGTGAATGAATTTATGTCGGTCTATTTAGTATCGCGTCAATTTGGCGCGAGAAAGGTCGTGGAGTGGAGAGATTCGAAAAGAGCGGGAACGACGATCGAACTTTTTTGGAATAAACTTTTTTATTTCCCGAAATGGTGGCAAAAGACAAACTTTTTAATACTTTAGAATAATATATCATTTTAGATTTTACGGATAAAGTAAACCTTTTCGGATTTTGTTGAGGGGAAGATAAGAAGTGTCGCGGTTTCTTTTAGAAGTGATTAATGAGTTTATAAGATCAGTCTAAAATAAACTACGTGCGGTGTGTTCTGAGAGTTTTTAATTAGCAGATAATGTGAACTCTACGGCTGATAAAGAGAATATTTTCAAATCATCATCAACTCTCAATATTTTGTTGGTAAGTAAATATTTAAAAGAACCTTGTTAAATTATTATTGCTTGTTAAATAAATAGTGACCATCGTTAAGTAAAACCACTTCCTTAATCATCATAATCACTACTATTTATGTGTTTACTATTATTTATGTAAGTATAAGGGTTTGTAAGTAGCCTTTACAATTAAAGGACCAATTATTACAAACATCAAATATTATTGTTTTTGTACAAAATGTACGCTTTCTGCAATATAAACGAATATCCGCACAACAATGCTGAGGACAACATCTAGCTTAATAAAAACAACAAGCTTTATTATTAATATGAAGGCTTGATGACGATAAATTGCTAATGCTATATTCAGCATAGCAGCTAAAATAAATATTTACTGCAAATATTAGTTCAGCGATATTATTATTTTAATGTTGAATCAATAAACAGAGATAGCTCTTGGTAAACGCAGCGTATTTTAAGTTAAACCTAGTTTATTTGTTTATAATATTATAAGTTACTAGCGGACCCGACATACATTGTCCTGTCGATGTCGATCTTACGGTTTGCAAAAATCCAAAACAATCCAAAGACGTCCAAAATAAACAAATCGAAAACATATTAAACATTCTATCTTTTTTTTTTTAAAAGTCGCAAATATTCTTGGACGTGAAGGCAGAGTTTATAATTTATTAAATTATCATAGAAGGGAAGTGATACTAAGTTCATCAGGTCATCAAGTAATACTTAAATTGAATGATAAATTACTCTAGTTTCTGTGTCTCGTTATGTTTATTTCTTTCCTAATTATGTAATATTGTCTTCAAAATATTTATTATTTGACTCATACCCTATGTAACCTATCACCTATATACCTGGCTATATTTAAACATATTTACATAAAAGATAATCACTTTTATCTAAATATAATGCTCTACATAACATTGCTTATGTTTCACAGGATAAACTATTGTAAGGTATTCAAAGTCGATTTTGTGCAGTATATTAAATGGGCATTTTTTGTGAAATAAAATGTAACCATGGAGCTTTGCCAAACTTTAATAACTTTTTTGTTTATGTAGAGCTACGCACACTAACAGAGCTCGCATATTATTATAGTTTTGTTGCATGTTGCAAAACTTAAAAAAAAAGGTATTCCCTTCTTAAAAGGCAACGCCTCTTCTGATGTTGCGAGTGTCGGCGGTAGTTGTTTTCCATCAGGTAACCAGTTTGCTCGTTTGCCTGTGAGAAAGTGTGTGCCAGACGCTGTCGTACACTATGGCGAGGCATTGTGTTAAAAAAAGCCAAAAATAAACTATTGTGGGATTCTATCATAGGTAGCTACTGGTATGAGAATTCTTATCAGAAATTGTGTCTTAGCACTCTATGAAGAAACTTTTACCTGTTCCATCCTCAACCCCTTGAGGAGATTGTTTAATATTTTCCTGTAGAAATGTGTGATTGATGCTCAAAGTTAGGAACTCCCTATCTGTGACAATTGCAAGTTGTTTATGTGAAAAGTTAGCAAGTTATTACGCAATCTACAAATTCCACGGCAGTTTTCAACTTCCTTGTGATTTGTTTGCAAAGTTTTTTCTGAAATTAAAAAAAAAGAATTTAGTTTGTTTCGGGTTCGTGTTTCAAATTGTTTGAAAGAGTGTTTTGAAACCTTTTCTATTGATGTAAAGTGTAATTTGATCTGCTGAGGGCCTGTTTTACCGCTTACTGTTAAAGTTTCTGTTAGGCTATCCACACCTTTATGACAGATTCTCCATACAAAATCTGTCAAATAAATAAACTAACTGTAAGCGGTGAACCCTTAGAGACGTGTAGTGTTTTTATTTTATTGCATGTCTCATTTATGGTTGGTCTCTCCTTAAATAAACAATAGAGTCCTAAAATGTGTACAAAAGAGCATTGTACACATGTTGAGCAATGTTTACAAAATTTCATATCACAATGTCAGATCGATAATGTTTCTTTACATTTATTAAGAATTAATTTAAAAAGAGGAATAATTTTTTAATGGTAAATTTTTGCGCACCTTTGGAGTCGTGCTGGGCCCATAACTTGTATCGACTCTATGTTCGTAAAGTACAAGATTTTTTTTGAAAGTGTAATAATAAAATGTACAATTGTACAATCAGAGAAGTTGAAACAGATACAGATCGCAGAACTAAGTAATTTGATTGGATTATGTCAAAATCAACCGACAGATCACGACTTACTTGGACATATTCCGACCAAATGACATAGATCCGTCAACTGGCTCTCTTTCAATTTCCCCCATTATACATCTAAACACTTTTTTCACATGTTTTTCACGACCGTGAACATGTTTCGCATTTACTAAAATTTTATATGGGATTTGTACAACGTTACCTAGCAATGTTCACGGTCACGTGTACAAATCCCACATAAAATCTTAGTAAACGCGTTTACGGTCAAATTTGAAAAAAAAACGCATTCGGCACTGTATTCTGTGCTATTGAAGTACTAATTCTTACACCTTTATCTGATGTTAGGTGTTTGCAAATTAAAATGTATTGTTTCTACATCGTAACCCAAGTATAAATCTATCTCGGACTTATGTGTAGCAGTCCTAGTGTCCAATTCATAAGGATTTGCCTTTGTTTACGCCGGGTCGACGGTCGGGTTGAAATTTATTGCGACTGAAATCTCTTATTTATTGCCTTGCAGATAAAATATCACTGAAACGGCTAATGGTTATCCCATTAAGGATTTACCCGGCTTATGGCTTTTTAAAAGCTGTGTCATTTCGCGGTCTATCTTTTCGCATTTCCTGAAAGGCTTACTAAAGAATTTGTTTTCCTTGCCGTGCAATTTTTGAATACTTTTTTTTGGAGGCTTTTAAAGAACGTTTTAATGAGCAATTTAACAAGTCCAGCACATAACCAGCTAAATTTACTTTAATTATAGCTTTCTTCTGCCTTCTCTGAACGTTTTTTTCACGTTCAGAGCAGGCAAATGTTTTCGCTTCTTTGTTTTAGATCTTGGCTAATCCCCCTGGTAAGATTTACCCGTGGATTAGTGGAGGGGGAAGACATATATGTTGTTTGTTATAATGTCGTTAGTTAATAACGATCAACAATAGTCCGAATTATTTGCTGTACGAAATACGAATTGGCCTCCTTTGAATAATTACACCCTTTTAAGTTTTTCTGTTTGTAAATAGGTAATAACTACGGCTGGCTGTCCACAACATATCTAACAGATGAAGTATGGAGAATCTGTTATTTTAGTTGCAGATAGTCTATCCGACATTTACGTGTGAAACAGTCCGTTAATGTCGTAATAATGCTTACAGATGGCGGTGTAAATTTATGACGTCATAATGGCGACGAGGCGGAAGACGAGCGGGAAGCTGAGGAGATGGCGGAAAAGCCTCTTCCTCTTCACAGCGCTGACACTCTCCTTCGCACGATCTCAAGGTAAGAAAAGTCTAATCCTCCCAAACGACTGGAACGATTTTGATGAAATGTTTTGTGTGTGCTTTAGATTATTTTAAATCTTGCCGAGGTAGAGCCATGATTTGGCACGAATGGGCCGGCTCGACTGGAGTGATACCACGGCCTCGCAGACTGGCGTTAGACGGCGATGTACTGTGTTTCGTCCAGGGAGTGAGTTTACCCGTGACCCAACTTCCCTACTCCCCTATCTCTCTTCCCTCATAAAGGTCAGCAAAGCACTAGCGAATCTGCGGATACTACGAGTGTCCATAGGCGACGGCAGTTGCTTTTCATCAGGTAAAACAGTGTGTTCGGATCTACAAACCAAGACCGTCAGTAATCCTATAATATCCTATACTCTTAGTCTTATAAACTAGCATTTAACCGCGGCTGTGTCGAGATAAAAAAGGATTGGATGGCTCTTTTTATCGGGAGAATTCAATTAATATGAATGTTTATGTCAGCTGTATAGACTTTGTGGAAAAGTGTGTGGTGGCCAAAGGAAGATCATCGGAATGGGCGAGGTGTTATGCTCGGCGAGGCCGAAGCCGACGTGACGCAATTCAGCTGTCGTAAATAATATCAGACTGAGAAATCTTCGATAGCGCGATGCAGGATTATTGAGCTTATTGTGGGTACCGACACAGATTATTAAATAAAATTCGAAAGTTTGTTTCTTTCAATGTATGTGTATTGTTTGTTTTATTTATTTATTTCTTTATTTCGATTCACCAACAGAACATCATCAGCTTCTCCAATAAGATAACTTAGCAATATTGCTTAGAGCAATTCATTTTGTCATTTCTCTTGAAACTACTAATTTTGCAAAAAAAGGAATTTAATAATAAATTTAAAATTATTTTTAAGTGACTATTTTATGAAAACTAATCGAATTTTTAACAAAAACTGCTAAAACGAATGGGCAATTCCTTTGCAATATTGCTATTACGACCCTTTTAGGCCTGCTGACAAGAACAGAAAACAATGGTAACTTATAGTTAAAATGATTTCCAATGACAGGTGAAATACAGCACGCTTTGGCGACAAAGAGATGAAAATTATATGAGATGAAAACATAACATAAATTTAAAATGAGTAATTTAAGACTTGACAATGTGTTCTTGTTATCTCTATACGTGACAAAAACAATTCGATATACAGATTTCTGCGCTAGCTGCTTCTTCCGTCAGCCAATTAAAAGCATTAAACTTCTTTAAAAAATCTTCAGAAAGTACGTCTATGTACATGTGAGCGTTGTCTCTCTGTTGTTTTCGTTTGGGATCCCCCTGTGTTTAGCAAACAGGGATTAATGTCTTATTATAATAAGCTGGAGACATTCTGAGCATTTGCAATGCAAAACGGCAATTCCTGAGATTTATGTAACGACGTATCTTGTGATATTGTTTTAAGACTGAATACTATAATGATATTATACGAATTTCTAACATTTCGTTCAAATGTGAGAAAAATGTGGAAAAATTGCTTTTCCCAGCGCTATACGTTTTATTTTGGTCACGAGACGATGCCCGAAACTCAGCTCGCTTATCGCGGGAAAACCGTACGTTTTTCGGGACTCAAAGTATCTCAATACCAAGTTTTAGCAAAATCGGTTTAGCGGTTTAAGCGTGAACAGACAGACTGTCTGTCCGTCTTTCGAATTTATAAAATTAGTACGTATAGCCAAAATAAGTTTTAACATAAACCGTGCTTGTTTTTACAATGAGAATGTTTACTATTCAAAAAGAAATTCTAGCTAGCACAGAATACATGTAGCTAAAGTTTAAAATTAGCATTAAGGCGACCCAGTAGAGAGATTAGAGACCTGAACCATAATTATTCCGTACGTGTAACGTGATTTTTCTTTTAAGAATGTCTTAGTTGCTTAAATATTTTTACTATTCTTTCCTTACTACGTAATAATTTCTATGGCATTTGTTATTACAAAAGAAACGATTTACATACAACACCGACCAAGCGAATCATTTTCGTTTGGTTAAAAAACAATATTGGAAATCTGCGATGACCACTAACAAAGTTTAAAGCCCGAGGCTACAAACTGAGTATATAATAAATATTGGTCTCAGCTGCATTTACAAAAAATATATATATTGCGAATTGTCACGATAAAACCGGCCAAGTGCGAGTTGGACTCGCGCACGATGGGGTTCCGTATTAGTAGAGTGGAAAACGTCCTTCTAAAAGTTAAACAGCTTTAAATGATCACGGCAAATGGTATCGATAACGATAGCGCGATGTAGACGTACTGCTGCGCCATCTAGTATCAATAGGATGAAACCGTCAGATAAACACATTTGCTGTATGAGAGCTACTCTTAAATATTTATTTAAATTTTAATGACTTCCAAAAAGTCTCCTTTTTGCGTGTGTTAGTTATGCACTGAAACATATCTTTACAGTTGCTCCTTACATTTTCATGTAATCTTCCATGTCATTCTTAAAAACTAAAAGTGAATTAACAAATTTGTTTAAAATTAATTTTATTTGTTGTATCGGCAACAAAAACACATATTCTGTGGACTACAAACTACAAACGGATGGACAGACATACAGACAGAAGGACAGCCTTCAAGGTCCTAGTAATAGGGTCACGTTTTTACCCTTTGGGTACGGAACCCTAAAAAGCGATTAGAGGTCGCTTCTACACTCCGTCTGCTACACTAATAGAGATACATTTTCAGAAGTCGTTATGAAAATGACCTGTTTTTTCTCTAAATAGATCAAAGAGGGGTTTGAAATTAAATCGCTCTGAATATTGAATTAAACCGACTCGTTTCGACGGATGTTATCACTTTGATGTTGTACTAAATACTAATTACACAATCTATCATGTTATATACTAATATTATACACTAGCTGTTACCCGCGACTACGTTTCCATGAAACTATAAATTATCCAGTTCTTAAAACAATTTTTGATTTAACTGCTTTAACTGCCCTGCTCCTTTTGGTCATAGTGTGATGTTATATAGCCGATAGCCTTCCTCGATAAATGGACTAACCAGCGCAAAAATATTTTTTCAAATCCGACTAGTAGTTTCTGAATAGTACGTTCAAACAAACAAACATGCGAAATGTGTCGCCACACACTTTCGCATCTATACTAATAATATTAAGATGAAGAGTTCGTACTTGTGTATTTAAAACAATTATTGTTTGTTACATTAGCTTTAATACATTATATTGTTATTTTCCATCTTTTAGGTAAAAGATGGACCCGTGCGAGTTTGTTACGCCGGATCTTCTCGCCGGGTTAGTTCCCGAACCGGTGGTTGGCACCGTAGTCTCCTCGACGTTCGGAAATTTCACTTAAAATACTAATTTTGAATAAAAAGATTTTGATTTCGATCAAAAATAGTTTTAAGATGCTGTTTTCATTCATGAAAGAGACGTTTGATAATGAAAATATAATCTCCAAATTTTTTGATCATGCTCTTAGTTTTCAACGCTGACTACTTACTTATAAGGGTCTAAAACAGTTCTAATAATCTACATTAAACTACATTTTATTTACACTTACACTTTAGACACGAGAGTAGAATATTTTATTAGGAACGTTGCGAAACTTGAATGTTTCCTGTCGAATGTTTTGAAAGGGACATAGTACAGCTACATAATTAGACGAAATTTAAATATTCACTTGACTTCCTTGAAATTAGTTTCTACCGAGCTGACGGTCGCAGCTGCACTCAGAGACTGCTCTAATGCGACACGAGTCATGATTTGGCATCGAAACCCGGACCCGATTTTCAAAATCCGGGTTTTCGTTTTTTGCTAACTAAATTTTCGTTTTTTTTTTTAATTTTAAATAAACTACTATAATATTTTATACATCGTTTTTCTGCAACTCCAGACTTAGTGCAAAAGAATTAGAAAATAAAAAATGGCCTAAATAAAAAAGTTTCTTTAATCACATTATTTGTGTGTCTTTGCTCTAAATATTTGCCACAATTTTAACAATCTTTGTTTAATGCTTAATTCATTATCTATCAGATACAAACAACGAATCAATTAAAAAACAAAATAAACAATAACTGTAAACGTAATTAAAAATATTTATTAAATGAAAAAAAAAAAACCTTTAGAAAGTTTTAACTGTCAAAAAAGGAATTTAAACTCTTATTAACGAAGAAAAAGTTTTTTTAAGCATCTGAGTTGAAAGGATGGAGAAAGGAGAGTAACATAGGCACTTTTTGTCTTTTGAGTAACTAAGTATCGTAAAAGAAAAAAAAATCGAAAACCTCGAAAAACCCCTGTTTCCATTTTCCAGTCCCGAGTTTTTTGCGATCCCCAATACCCGGGTTTTGGAGTTCCCGGTAAACCCGGTCTCGGTGCTCTCATGATACAGCGCGATACTTCACTTCCATAGAAGTCAGAACTAACGTTTTGTAAAGCGCTTGATGTTTATATTAAGATGACAAGATTTGATGAACTGATGAAATATGACAATGAGAATGGTAGTTTCAGTATGGTTTCAGCCACAAAGAACGCGTTTTCCGACTGCGCATCCATACTGGCGATATACGAGTATATGGAATGTAAACTGATGACCCATCTTTACAGCTATTATCTGTAAAGATGACAAGGCTAAAAATCATATTTTTTTCTAAAGATATATCCCCTTATTCATAAAAACATTTAAACAGTGTTTAGCTAATCGAGATTTCGTGTCATGTGACGTTTTCGATATTCTAGAAAGGACTGTAAATCTTGATTTGTTAAATATTTTTATGAATAAGGGGGTAAGTTTTAATTTGTAGTTTAAAAAGTGAAGCATGCTGTCTATATTATGGTCCTGTAACATTTTTATCAAAAATAATTTTGGTCTGTTTGTCATCTAGACTTCCTGATCACATTTCTGGAGATTTGTGTGGGTTCTAGCTCACTCACGCTTCAACTGGTTTTAGGTGGAGTAAAGACTGTTCACAATTTAGAAAAATAATTACACGAATTTCAAAAATACATGAGACATAATATAAGCAAAATATAAAAAAAAAAAACAACTAAAATAATCAATTACGGACCACCAGAATTTAAAGGACTTCTAAAAAGAGGTTTCTCAATTCGACCGTAAGTATATATATTTTATAATATAGGTACATTATCGAGGCATATATTTTCGCGCCATGTTACTTTACCATAGTTTATAGAGCGTCTATGGACAGGCCAAAATAGAGCGGTGTTGTTTGATCGTCTCTGAATATTCAACACCACGGCTGACGAAAATGGCAGCCCATTATCACATTATTTTCTATTTAAAATAAATTCTTCCTCGGCCAGACCCGTGGGACGTTTAGTAACATAATGTGAAAAATATATTTTTGGATCGTCCGTAGCCTAGTGGGTAAGTAAGACCTTTGGTTTGCATTCAAGAAAGGCAGGTTCAAACTCCGGTGGAGGCGTGTACCAATGAGACATTTTAAATAAATAAAAAACATTTTCCGATCTCAAATACATAATACGGATGCTCATTGCTATTACGGATGATGATTAATTTACAAAGCGCAACGCAAACGTCGAAACCCCCAAAATTATGTCAAAACAAGAAATCAAGAGTTCTCTTAGTACACCCAAAATATGGTATACCTTGGTACGAAATCTTGCTTTATTTAATGAGAAGAACTGAGCAATGCTATCAAAACGGTATAATGTGATGATGATAATATAATTTGCTTGGTAGTATTTGCTTTCAGTTCTTATAACAACACTGAAACTCTCAAACTTCTGTCTATGTAGAATCAGGAGTTCTCTCAGCATCTTTGAAACCACGGTGCACTTTGGTGCCGAAGCATACATTTTCGTAGCATTTACTTGGGATGCTTCTTAGGAAACCGAAATCACGATAATATGTTTCCATATGCATTTTTGAAGTTTTCTAGGCTCATAATGTGATGATACATGTTGTGATGGGAGTGATGATGATGATAAATATAATTTGCTTAGTGGCATTTGCTAACAGTTCTTAAAACAATGCCAAAACCCCCAATCTTGTATCTATAAGTAATCCGGAGTTCTCTCAGCACCTTTGGAACCATCGTAAACCTTGGTACCAAACTTTTGGGTAGTAGTTTACTTGATATGCTTCTAAGAAAACCAAAATCACTATATGTTACCATACAAATTTCGAGCAGTTCCCTGAGACCGTAGTATTTCTTTTGTTCAGCCGGTCCATTCGTGCCAAAGCATGGCATGGTATTCAAATAGTTGATTATGCTAGTCTGTAGAGGTTCTAGTTATTGACGTAGTTTTCTGTATCTGGCACACGTATGAGATACTATGCGGAATTGGCGATGTAACATCAAAGGATCATAATCACTTGGGCTATATTTCGCCAGCGAGCCGTGGCGCCGCACCTGAACATGAATAGCCTGAGTGGAAGATCAGTCTTTTGCAGCTACAGACTTTTGTGTTACAGATATATTTGATAAATCCATATTATGTTGATACAAGGATTTGTAATTATTACAGTATTTCGATTTTTCGAAAAAAACTCAGCATTATTAGTCGACCTAAAGCAAAAAATTGTTTTACTAGCGTTATATCATGGTTGGTGAAAACTGGCGAACGTAAATTCTTCGACAAGGCACGAATGTCTGGGATACACGAAGCCAGTTTTTAAAGACGAGAAAGCAATTTAGCTTGCTGTCTCGTCTTAAAAAACTAGCTTCGTGTAGCAGACATTAGAGTGGGATTATAGTATTCCGATTCGTTCGTTTGAGCCACAAAACGGTTTCGGAGTACCAGATCGTATGTAGCTCAGCCTGTAATCAGCTCTCACAAGAGCTAGGCTGCATAATTTGATTTCGAGTAGAGGGTGTAATTTCGTTTGACAGCACTCTGGTCCCCGCTCAATCCAATTATTATTGATTAGGGCTCAATTTAAATTGTCTTCGAATAGTCTTTGCAAGGTTCTGTTCGAAATTTAAATGCACTCAGAACATAGTTCGATTCAGAACTTGTTACCTTTCATTGTTACTTTGTCGCAGTTAAAATTATGTTAAAGTAACGTGATTTGACGATCATCTTGGTTTTAAACCGACTTCCAAAAACGAGGAGGTTATATGTTCGGCTGTGGATATATATATTTTTTATTATTAATATACGTGGGAGTCTGTCTTGAACTTTGACTTATTTACTAGTTTTGGCTTTGTAACAATAAAAGTTAACGAAATACAGGGAATTGCACTTTCCACTTAGTGCCAAGATTTGCAAACCCAAAGACCACTAGCACCATGTAAAACTTACCTGACCTTTAAGTATTGCAATGAGATAATTTATATATTTTTTTTAATAAAATAGGGGGCAAACGGGTTACCTGGTGGAAAACAACTTGTTATTTACTCAATAACAAATGATATTCAATCAACAAAGTTATAAATCTAATTCCGGTCTATTTCTCAGCTTAACGTCATAACATTTTAATTGCCGTGACTGTCTTCGAATTAGGACAACGATTTCTAGGGGCCATGTGGCGCATATGACACTTATAAGTATTAAACATCATTTATAGTATAACTAGCTCTCATACACCCGTCTTCGCTCGCGTGAACTTAAAAAATTTGCTGAATCGCACACAATACCCAGACAGACGGATAAGCGCACAAGAAACAGCCTAATAAACAAAAAAAGCCTAATCAAGGATGTCAGCTACATAAGTCCATGTCAATTTTTATCAAAATCGGTCCAGCTCACAAAATTTCGCTTTTAAAATATGTACTAGTAGTAACTTAAACTATAGTCTTTTGTTACTCTACATCTTTCCAACTAAGTCTCTGCCAAAAATCAAGTAGATTGGTTGCTTCCTTTGGACGTGAAAAAAGGATAGCCAAACAAAATATAAACGCAACGCACTTTCCATATAGTATGGACGTAATGTCTGGTTTACACGTATTAAGTTGATAAGTATTTAACTTAATTTTTACTTAATTTTAAGTTATTATCTTCATGTAAACACAAATTTAGTAGCAAGTGGCAAGTTAAGTCACTTAAAATTAAGTTAAAATTTAGTTAACTACGTATTTACTTAATACGTGAATACCAGACATAAAACCTCGCCGTACAGCCCGCACGTTCACGTCCCCACTCTACGCGCCGCATTTCGTGAAGTTAATGTGCAAGTCTAGCAGGAAATGCGGCGCGTACGGTGTTGACAAACCTGAGATACCCTTTTTTATAATTTCGCTATATTATTTCTTATTGATTTTAAATTACAAACTGAAATATTTTCGCATGGACGGCAAAACGAAGAGGAATTTCTAAAGAAAAAACTTGTAACAGTCCAATTTGTTGCAGATATCTCGTCATGCTGTGCCAAAGCCTCTGGGACGTGCCGCAGTGTGTGTGAAAAGGTAAGCTCGCCAGGAAACTCCCAAATTACGCCAACTTCCCACCTCTGGGACGTGCCAGAACTTGTAACGATACATAAATCATGTTTTTGCCGCCATCTTTGTTTCTATTTACATCTCGGCGTTTGGGGAAATTAAAAAAAAATTGTCTTTAGTTTTCACGCTATGTTTTTTTTTATTTTACTATGTAGATGGTCTGTCTTCCCTTCTTAGTTAGGTTAGCTTAAGCCTTACCATTTTTTTTTTATATTTAGAGGGTAAGCGAGCAAACTGGTTAAATACCTGATGGAACTGCAACTGCCGTGGCCCTTGGACACTCGTAACATCCAAAGAGTCGCTAGAGCGTTGCTAGCTTCTTTATATGCGAATAGGAAATGGGAATAGGGATAGGGGATTAGAGAAGTTTGGCCACCGGTAAACTCACTCACTGAACGAAATACTGCACAAGGCCGTTTCACGCCTGTTTTCGTTGAGGCCGTGGTATCACTCCTCATACACTCACATAATGATAACAACACTCAAATAATAATAATAAACGAATCCAGTCTATTGTTTTATTCGGTCTTATCCACTACTAAAAATGATCTTATTATTTTCTAACTAATCTACAAAACGTACTAAATCTCGACGACGCTCGAGTGGCTACAAAAAAACACCCTCACCTCACCTACAAGCGAAACTAAAAATCAAAATATCACCAGCACTCATTGCGTTGAATGTATTGTTCCATTCTACACCAATTATAATGCAACTCAATTACCATTGTAACGTAGTCTGCTAACAACTGTTTGCTCTCAACTGCCATTGTGACAACATCGAAATACAATGCAATTAGCAATGACGATTTTAATACACTGCTAGTCGCGACTCGCGACTACACCGGCGATGTTGCAGCAGGATTTTACTGAAGGGGAAAACGAGCAAACGGGTTACCTGGTGGAAAGCTACTACCGTAGCCCATAGATACTCGCAACATTAGAAGAGTTGCAGGTGTTTTGGGCCTATAAGGATTAATACCTATTACGATAGCTAGTAGCTACACAGCACACACTTAGCGCAAAGTTTGTTCGTCTTTTTTTTCTCGCAAGCAACTGATTCGGCAACAAAATGGTCATAAACGAAGCTGATGTAGCATAAGCTATTTATGGTCATAAAAAAACTGACCTGCCAGTCACTGGCCACTGGTCAGCTAATAAAACATTAACCAAATGATGAACTAGCTAGGTTACAGGATATTTTCGCGAGAGTTGTGATGCGCAAGGTGCTCCTGCGCATCGCGACAAAGACGAATGGCCTAGACAAGCCCACCCTGGAGCCTATGTTTGGCCTGGGGTGAGTAATCGCCCCCACAACTATGGGTCTCCCACCGCCAGACGACCGCTGGTGGAGCTGCGGTAGCGATGTCGTACCCGCGGCTCCGTCATCATCAAAGAAGGTGCACCGCCAAGTATTAGTGGGTAGGGCTGCGGTCGAAGGACTAGCTTGACGACCGCAGCAAGTCCTACATATCCACGGCAGGATTCCCTGGTCCTCCGCGGAATGCGTAAATGCATTTTTTGGCGTAAAAAAAAGGTTACAGGATTTGTTCAAATTGTTATGGAGAATGATTAATTTCCCTTATTTATAAAATATCGGTAATCCATTTCATTCACTCACTTCTTCAAAAGAAGCGAATGTAAAATTACACAAGGGTTGGTGTTAGCGCTAAACTGAATTACGTAATGCGAAATTCCGTTTGAAGTCGGCTATTTTTCTGTCCATTTTAAAATAGTTAAATCAGTCAGACGTATCGCTATATTGATAAAGCTGAGTCTCTAGCCAACACGTTTTCTTCATTGCTTCTTAAAAAAATGTGCTGTACGAATTTAAATAGGAATATGCTTATTCGATTATAAATTATGTAGAAACCGATATTCGATAAACATTTAGTAAAATCTCGACGGTGAATAGCAGTTTTTAATCGCTCATAAATTTTTAAAAACAATAAATACATGAATAATGAAAGATCATCGGTGCAGATAACCTCTCATAATTTTAATTCATTTCACATCGAAATATTTACGCGAATGAAAATGTTGCCAGCATTATTTTAATCTTGCAAACTGTGCAAAAGAGAGAAGTAGCGATTAGCTTCGCATGAACTAGCTTTTACTTGCGGTTTTGCATGCGTGGAATGAAGATATTCAGCATCAAGAATAGGGAATATACGTGTAAAACAAAATTGAATGCAAATTATTACGATAGTAGGTTAAAAGATATACAGAATAACAAAAAATCTCTGAATTCTGTTGATAAATAACTAAGATATTAGCGATATAAGTTTTCTACCCATCTCTTTCTCTTA
>JAOTAV010000007.1:573071-608970 GCA_026546445.1 Cyclargus thomasi
TTAAGTATATAATAATTAAGTATATATAATATATAATGTGTAAATTTTTATACCAATTACATATATAAATGTGATAACGAATAACATATTATACGTCAAATGTAATCAGAATTCTAATGAAACGTTTGAAGTTGATTTGTCATTTAATAAGGTGGTAATAATACCCATTTTGTTATTTAATTTGATTGAACTAAATCTGATAAGAAATAAGCTAAATTATTTTTGCAAAATTTAGCGTTGCGGCTTTGAGCCCTTTAATAAACTTTATGATAAAATTTTAATTAATGCTTTGTTAAAAAATACCGGTCCTTCTTATGCTTTCAACTACACTCAATGAGACTGAATGATTTTTTTAAAATTAATTAAACGAAGATTTTAAAACAGAATTTCTGATCCTGTGTCAAGTTCACCGTTAAATTAAAGATCAGTAATCAATTATGTATTACTAGCAGGTAATAGTAATATGGTGAAATTAATTCTGTGGCAATCGAGCATCGCAGATACAACGAGTAGAGACAACACCTTAGTCTTTGACCCCCAGTATTGTCTACTGTATATATTTAGTGTTATGTCGTAAATTTTGAGATAATACTTTTCAAACGACCTGACGTGTCATATCCGTTGACTGTGGGAAAACTTGGCAGGTGTCACTTATCGCCGTCTGCAGATATCAGCTTGTTCCTCACCAAGGCATATCCAACTTTATTATTTAAAGATAGAATTCAAAATTCGTTGTCCTAACTCTTTCAATCTGCAGATACAACGTTATTTCCTGCTAAAGAATATCTAACTTTAAGGCTTTGAGATAAGGTCTCAATTCGATTGATAGGTAATAAATCCTTAAATATGCAATGTATATTGTGATATAATTAATAAAACTCGCTTCTGATTTAACTTTTTGTAATTATTAGCGTCATATCTGTATCGGTTGTCAATTTATTTTAATTAGAATTTATTATTTCCAAAACCAATTATTAAATAATTATTGATGATTTAATCAATTTCATTTGATATTTAAAGACCCAGTTTGCTAATTACGCTTTGCTTTCTAAATATAACAGAAGTTCAATATTTTTATGTATAAAAATTTAATATTGCTATTAATATTACATAATATTATCATACTAATATTATAAATGCGAAAGTTTGTGAGTGTGTATCTTTGTTACCTTTTGACGCTCTAAAACTATTGAAATCTAAATCTAATAATGAAAAAGTATATTGAACTATTATTTTATTCTTACTAGTGTTCGCCCTGTGGTCGAAATTCGAGCATAAATATTTAAATCCATCGTGTAGAGGAGCTATGAAAAATATAAAATATTCTCAATTCAATCACAAACTTCAATTTGGCATAAAGGTCTCGTTATCAGGCCATTAAATATTAGTAAAAAAAAATACGGACGACAAAAGGGCAATTTTCAGACAGACGACAAATTTCGTGTATACTTATCGTGTCATGTCAAAATATTGTAGTGTGTTGCGTAGCGTTTTATTAATTAAAAATATGCAAGATTCAATAATATAGTTATTCCACGCTCCTTTTCCATATCTACTACAACTAGGAGAAATTTCATGCTTTTACGTCTACGCGTCTTTCGTAAAAAGGGGTACAAAGTTTTCCGCTCGCGTATTAATGTATATGTAGATAGAATTTTATGTATTAGGATTAAATGCTCCAATAATATAAAAAGTATATCTAAGGGCCTGTTTCAATGATTACTGTTAAAGTTTCTATTAAACTATCTACAACTATTTTGGGAGATTTTTCATACAAAATCTGTCAAATGACTGTCAAATTAATCTGTAAGCGGTGAAACAGGCCCTTAATGTCCTATTTCTACGTAGACAAAGCGATTTATTCTACTCACTAAACATTATATTGTCTACCATCTAGACCCCACGTATACAATATTACCGTAATATTATGATTTTTTGTGGGCAAAACCGCTGCAATCTGGGCATGCGTATGCGCAGTCAACACCGTAATAAGCAGAAGCCATATACGAGTCGATCATATCTGCCCCTCTTCCTTTCCCACAATAATCTGTTCTCGGTGTTGAGTTACTTCAAGCCCAATAACTGCACCTTACCGCTATGATTTTATACTTCGCTAATACACCCGTTATATTATATGTTTACACTTATAGACTTTACAGAGGGCAAACGAGCAGACGGGTTATCTGATGGAAAGCAACTGCCGTCGCCCATGGTCACTCGTTACTTCCGAGGAGTCGCAAGTGCGATGCCGGCCTCTATGAGGGTTAGCGAAGTTGGGCCACCGGTAAACTCTCTCTCTGAACGAAACACAGCACAACGCTGTTTCACGAAAGATTTCTGTGAGGCCGTGGTGTCACTCTGGTCGAGCCGGCACATTTGTGCCGAAGCATGACACGAATGGGCTGAAGTCGGCAGGTCCGATAATGGGCTAATATCTACTTTCTATACGCATAAGTGATAAGGATGAAGGCGGCACGGGACTGCTAGTAATACTTTATGGTAGTAATAGAATAGAATTATTTATTTGTACAAGAAAACATACATTACTTTTTAACAATAAATATCTAAAAAAAATTTAAATATTTTCAAGCACAAGCTAATATGATAGTATATTGTCTTGTTTACACGTATTAAGTAGATAAGTAGGTAAATAAATTTTAACTAAATTTTTAAGTTACTAATTGCATGTGAACACAAAATTTAGTAGCAAGTTGTATGTTAAAATTTAGTTACTACTTACCCAGATAATTAAACATTTTTCTATTTTTTCTGTTAAGTCGGTAAGCGGGGCTTATCACTTGACACATTTGAACAGGTACGTGTCAGCACCATTTAGCAAAATTCACAATTGTAGTGACGTATTCGGATACAGTTTATTAGTGGTGCTTTCATTTCATTCCAATAATTTATTCCTCCAAAAACTCGTCAATAACAAATTTAATGAGAGAATTTACGACTTCTGTTCGTTGTTGATCGTCCACCTTGAGTCAACTAAAGAGCTTAACTACTTAAATACGTTTGGACATATACTTAAAATTAAGTCACTTAAATTTATATACGTGATTTATTGTATTGTTGGTTCTTGGTGGAAATTCATGTTCAACATTAATTAAACTCACTTGTTACTTGCACTGTTTCCACTATATTTACTGTTATTTGTATAAACAATACACGACCGGTTACGAAATACATCATCTTCAGGTCGCCTGAACCATGGTCACTTAAATTTAGTTAAAATTAAGTTACCTACTTATCTACGTAAACGTGTGAACAAGACATATATGTAGTAGGAAAAGGCGTCCATTCGTCTATGATACTGTCCGTGTGCACTGTCGCCACGTCGGTCTTCATTCCGACCAATTTAAACCTTCCTCTTCTCACCACAATCACTCTTCTGTTCTTGACTGGTCATTATTGTACTTCCGAAGAAACAGATACAGATCGTGGATAAAAGTAATTTGGTCGGGTTATATCAAACTCAGACGACATATCACGACATACATGTAATTGACATATTCCGACCAAATGACGTAGGTCCGTCAATTGACTCTCTTTCAATTTCCCCCATTATACCTTCATTCTTGTAATGCTGAATAGACCTCGTATTCATCCTACATAATTGCTATATAAGATGTAACAAAAGTAAGTGATAATACTTAAAGGTGTGTATATATATGTGTACATCCTTATATAGAGTTGACTGTGAAAGTAGCGGCGCTGAAAGCGAACGAAAATGTTTATAAATTGTATGAGGACTCTTGTCGCTGACGAGCCTGCCCATACAAATCGCAAAAATTTTTTTGCTTTCAACTTTACATACGCGGTGCAATGAGATTAACACCAATAAACACCTTAACACTATGTTATTTTCGGAAACCAAATATTGTCCAAACATGTGCAACGAAAACGGACTTTGACCATCCTGCTAAAGACCGGAGAAGCTGGGTATCCACAAAAGACCACTTTACGCAAAACGGACCCTCGAACAAAATGACCCAGCCCGAAAAATACCGGTTACGTACAAACCGTCCATCTTAAGCATGCCTTATTAATCCATTAAGTATATTGGGTTACGACACGCCACCCGACAACACCCGCCACACGTGTGGGGAGCCGTGGGAACGCGTCTCGGGATCTCCAAGTGCTGACATTGTTCTTAAGCACATGCCACAACAGTAGAATAGCGTGGACTCTCTATTATTCCGCAATTTTGCGGTACGTCTTCTCACACCTAGCTCTATAGGAGCCTGGGTGGGGAAACATGACCAGGAGCTAAACTCTACATGTGAGTATCCATATACATATATATGTATATTTATTACTTTTTTTTTCAAGACAAGTGTCTTTTATATTGAACTAAATTACCTTAGAGCGTCCGTGGCCTAGTGGGTTTCCACTCGAGAGGGTGCAAGTTTCAACCCCGGTGGAGGCGTGTATCAATGAGATATTTTCCGATCTCGAGTACATAATACGGATGCTCATTGTCATAGGAGAGTCATGCTTCAGCACTAATGAGCCGGCTCGGCCGGAGTGATACCTCGGCCTCACAGATAACTGGCATAAAAGGCGTTGTGCTGTGTTTCGTTGAGTGAGGTAGTTTACCGGTGACCCAACTTCCCTAATCCCCTCTACCTCTTACCCATTACCCATTCCCTATTCCCTCATAAAGATCGGCAACGCAATTGCGACTCTTCGGATGTCACGAGTATCCATAGGTGACGGCAGTTGCTTTCTATCAGGTGACACGTCTGCTCGCTTACTTGATTTCACAAATGATAATAATATGAAGTATCAACATAATATCTAAAGTCTGATTTATTTCTGCTACTTTTATTTTGTTTTAATATTTGCAGACAGCTTTACCTTATTACTAAAACTAGTGCAATAACGACGTTATTGTTATTAATAGGAAAAACAACGAAGTGAAACGTGTAATATGATCCTAAAGTTAAGAGCATTCATTAATTAATTCCTAATAAAAACGTGTGAATCACTATATTTCTTCTATCTGTTTCGATCATCTTTGGAGATATGCTAAAAGCGACAGGTCATATAATTAGTCAATAAGATATATGGTTTATGTGTAGAAAACAAAGCTAATAAGCTTGTAAAAACAAAATTTACTGAGCTTATCATTCTAATTGAGGTGTAATTTTTTATTATAAGAAGTTCTAAATATAAGTTTTTTAAAAATTCTCATAATAAAAATGTTAATGAATTGATTTTCAAACACAGGCATGCCTAATTTTTCTTTATTTAAATATATGTTTAGCTTTAACATACACAATAAAATTTTGTGATTCAATTAACAAATTATAAATGCAAATCAAATTCAGCTTTAAAACATTTATTTAGTAAAAACTAAAAAGCCTAACCATGATGTGCAAATACAATAAACATCATCAGCCAAAAATACATGTAAATATAATAAACACCGTTATAGTAAACTCGTCCTGTCCATATAAGTCTGTCGTCCCAATCGACGTCCCGCATAAAAGGAAGATTCGCCATCTGCCCCGATCTGGAGCGTGTAAACGGCTCTTAACAAAACATTGAACATTTCATATAACATCCTGATTAAGTGCCGTCCATGTAACGTAAAAAAAAGTTTAACAAAATGGTGACGTGTTTATTATTAGGGTTTTAATAATCAGGTAAGTCCTTAAAAAGTATTGAATAAGTTAATATTCATAATAGGCTTACAGTGCTCGCCTAAAAATTAGGTTCGGCGAGATGTTTTTGTAATTGTTTTTTAAATTTCGTAAATGAATAAATATATATTTTTCTAAGTAATATTGAAGAAAGTAATTTTTAACTGGGCTCATTTTGACATTAAATAAAGCAAGTTGAGCGCAAAGAATAGTGAATTCTATAAAAACCATTAAAAATTGCCGTAATATAAAACTTAGGATTGAAATGTAGAGACACTTAAATTGAAGATCTTCAGCAAGGCGTTGTTCCCAAAATAAATACCGCTTTCATTTTTTATCATCTCACTTCCAAAACGGTGCCTGTCAACAATTTTCATTCAACACGTTTATCAGTAGCAGATAAAATTGTCTGTGATGTTATCACAAGCTCTACACTTTGCCGCTTCAGAGCCTGTCATTGCCAGCGACACCTATCGCATTAGTATACACAACACGGTCACATCAACTTTTGACCTTGAAAAATAAAGAAATGTAAAAAATCATAAAAAAATCCAAATTAGCAACAGAAAACTAGCATCGATATTTTTACTAGTTCGATATTCTGTTGCTGATGATATCGATATTCTGTTGCTGTTTTGGAAGTTTTGTTGTTTTTTTACATTTTTTTGTCAAGGACAAATGTCTAGTTAATATAACCGTGTTGTACAGTATATTGAAACTAAGGTTATAATGGTCTGCTTTTAATTTTTCTAGCACTTAGATAACAAAAATACCTCTATACTATTTAAATCTAAGCAACTTTTATTACAACACAGTACAGTTATAGGTTATAATACTAATTTAAATGTCACGCATTAGCCACGCGACAAAAGTGTACCAGGATAACAATTTAGTAGAACTACTTGTACTATTGTTGTTCTGTGGTAGAGCTCTCATTGTCCGTTTAAAAAGAGTATGATGAAACTGAGGTATGAATATGGTAGAGACCAAAAACGGCAAATGCTTTACGTTGGCTTTGCGATTAAGGAAAAAATAATTGTAATAGATAGTACATATTAAATAAGAATACACATTAGCTGCACACACATCATCACTCTGCATTAAAAAATATGTTAGATCGTAATCAAAACTCTTTAATTAAAACAATCTATCAAAATTTATCCTTCCAAAGAGTCACTGTAGGTGTAAAAAATAATACCAATTTTTTCTTTCTTCCAATCTTTGCAGTATCTTTAGAACAATCGTCATACCGATCAAAATCATAACTCCCCTTTTGCTTTGCCGTAATCGAGAAAAAAATTTAAAGTCTTCAGCAAGACGCTGTTCCCAAAATAAATAACCGCCTTCATTTCTTGTCATCATACTTCCAAAACGGTGCCTGTCAGTAATTTTCATTCAACACGTTTTTTAGTAGCAAAAGCAAATTAAAATTAAAAAAAAATAGATAAAGTATTTGCCAAGACAAGCAGTAGACAAAAGTTAATATTCAATCTAACAATCTAAACAACCTCTACAACGCCTCAATATTATACCTAGCAGCTGTAATTACAAATTCTACCTCAATGCAAAAAGTGTCCAGTATGTACTGTAATTTTTTGTTGTCCAAATCTAAGGCCCACGTGTCATACAAAGGTATTATTACCGCGTATCGGCGCGCGGCACATAATTGTATTAATCATTCACCGCGACCGGCTTCGATTTTCTTCAACAGAGTGCTCTTGTTTGTTTTTTCGTAAGGAAGTCGGCCGAAGGTGAACCGTGGGAACGACGGGCGGGTGCACTTCCCAAAACATCGACGCACGGCAGCGACGTGCGCCGAGACGTGAGACAAAACATACGTTAGCCAACGCGCCAGACGAGGACGGAGAATGTGACGTGTGCGCGCCGAGCGACAGCTTACAATCGCGTGATCATCTACAAGAAATAATAAAACGGCAATAAAAGAAACACGAGACAACAGCACCGCGGCGCGCGTCGGAGCGAGACAAAACATGGCGGCCAAAGGAATATGCGCGGGCGCTCGTGTTAACGGCGAATTATAAAGATCAACGATCGAACGAGACGCACGACCGATATACTGTATTGCGCTACGAGCTTCGGAAAGAGAAGGGTATACGACGAACACGTTGGAGTGAATGGGAGAGAAATAGCGTTTGGCTCGTGGCAATTTTCAGCCCAATGACAACAATGTAATGCTACATTTTCAGCAGGGTTTTGAAGGCAGAGTTATTTATCCTGGATATGATTTAAAAAATAATCTTAAAATGATTTTATAAATCTTATCATTTTTGTAAATTACGAAATATTGTCAATTTTCTACGGATTCTACATAAGTTAAATATTTTTAAATATAACCGACTCTTTACATGAAAAATTTTGTTATGGTAAATTAACACGTTCTAGTGTTATGTAAAAAATGATATCGTATGATTTATTCATATTCATCCCATTATTAAATTGATAAAAAAGTACTTTGAATTTACACATAGTGAACACTAGCGCTAACGGATATGTCGGGAAACCTTTTAGTTCACTGCTTTGTGTCTAGATGGCGCTAGGGTTAAGTTTGTAGAAAATATCAAAGGTGTGCCACAAAATCACAATCTTATTCCATTATCTCCTTTATCATAATAATTTATACCATAATTATTTTTACTCTTATTTCCATAATATATTTAGCAATTTCAGGTAAGGAAAAGTTGTGCAAAGGTAAAACTTATTTTGTATTACAGTGAAGTTAATATAAACGTTAGTTTATAATTATATATACTCCAGTGAAGCTATTTGTTATTATTTTTATTATTTAGATGTACTTTAACAGTTAGAGTAAACCACGTCGAATGAATTATTAATATAACTTAGTTTTCGTTTCAGGAAGCTGCGTATTCGTATCATGTATCCGTAGAAAACTTACTCTATTTATGCGGGCGATATTATTAATAACTCTCTGAATAAACTTGCGATAGGCATATCATATCTGTTCGATTTTAATCTTAATAAGCGGTAAGATTTTATCAAAACGTCACCAGCCAGTGAGCCTCGTTTCCTGTGTTTCGCCATCGATATTATGTTATTTATAGCCCGTTATGAGTATATCAGATGTTCATATTATTGATAACATCGAAAGCTTTATCACATTCTAGAGCAATATCTTAAATATTCTCCGTGAAATGAAATAGAGATATCAACAACGTATCAATGTATTACACAAATGGTTAATGTTAAAACACATTTGTTTACAATGGTAAATCTTTAAAACTTTATAATAGCCATACCTACTGATTAAAATTTCACCTAAATAATTTAAGCTCTATGTATACAATTTTGTCCTATAAAACCTATAGTCTATACTATAACTTTTTATATACATAAAATTATTAGGACAAAAACCCTAATGCTAAGACGTACAGTTACTATAAAATGAAAATACTGTTTTCTAATGTTTATCAAGTAAATTTAGTATCATCCTCAGCTTTCTGAGATTCCACAATTTAAAAAAAGTCTTGTTCTTGTCTTTGCAACCCAATGCTAGCTCAATACTTGATTAAAAAGTTTTAATTAAGACTAGAAAAGGTAACAAAAATATCAGACAAGGTTTTCCAAATTTGAAAATGGTTTGGTAGGCGTGTGCGTTAGGCGTTCCCATTGGCCGCGCGGGAGCCAATCACGACGCCGGTAGAGCTAGGCGTGACGAGTTTTCGTGGAATGAAAATTGTGATTTTCTTTTAGAATGATTCTTTAATTATAACAATTTTCATAAAGAAATGTTCTACTTAATCTTCGCGAAAGCATCTTAATCAGAATCTAAAAATCGTGTAAAAATATAAATATTTTGGGAACATAATGTTTTTCTAAGACCAATTGTAGCCTTCATCATTTCAACTGTCTAGATCAGGGATTCCCAAACTTTATCAGCTCGCGGGGCAGTTACAAGTTTAGTATTTGTGACGGCGCCCTACCCAAGTTATTGTTCGCTATCAAAAAAAGAAATGGTCCAAAGAAATTTATACCTACACCCAAATAGGAAATCGTATCTTAACCTTATTTGTGTTGCAAGCGCTCTGAAAGGCACCGACTGCAAATATTTTGAAATTTCCGATTTTAGATTTCGGAACCAATTCACGGCACCCCTTTTTTCTTTCTTCTTTCTATGGCGCACTTTTTTTTAATTAAAAATAATCTAAGGTGTATCAGATTTAAATATGCACTTTTCGTTTGAAATCCGTGCCACTTTTTGTTTGGAAATACGTTACATGGTCCACACAAAAACATCCCATTCCAAGGACACTTGAACAATACCACACCTGTGTCGCTGTGATTTTTCGAATATCTTTTTTATCTTTTCCAAAATTGAAAGATCATGTTACGGTAGCGAGAGGTAGAACTGTAAAGCTCACAGGTAGCCGTGACGTTTTAGAGTTTCGGGAAGGCATGAAATTTTGGTTTGTGTATAGATATAAGATACCATAGTGCCTATGGTATCTTTCTATCAGTCTGTCCTCCACCCCTTATCACCCCTGAACATTACGGTAAGGTAAAAATATCGTAGGATATTGTATTTTATCCTTGAAAGGTTCACGAATCACGTACGACTCCAGGCTCCAATCAATTCATTAATCATCCAACATGTCATTATTTCATTTTTCCCTACACTTAATCTTGTATTCGCGATTTAAAAATCTTACCTAAAAACGCCGAACAAGAAACAACAAGCATAAAAATATCAATTAATTCCGCAACACAAAAACATAATGTTTTTTGTGAAATGAGAAATGAGATACTTAGCTTACAAAATTGGAAGGAAAGTTCGAATGCGAGTGTAAAAAAAAACGTTGCAAAAGCCACTCGGCACCGTGAGAGAAGCGGGCAGGTGCGCGCTGGTGTTTATATTGATTCTTAATTAACTACTACAAAACATCATCATCATCAGCTTCGCGGAGAATTATACTTCCATATAAATATTATAATTCTGAAAGTGTGTCTGTTTGTTTATTGTCACTGTTTCACGCGGAAACCAATAAAACGATTTTGCATGAGTATGCCAAAGTCGTAGGATACTTTTTATTCCGGAAAAATCTATGGTCACCGCGTACTAAATGAATTTT
Organism: Cyclargus thomasi; assembly: GCA_026546445.1. NCBI lineage: Eukaryota > Metazoa > Arthropoda > Insecta > Lepidoptera > Lycaenidae > Cyclargus > Cyclargus thomasi. The sequence continues at coordinate 583,828 of JAOTAV010000007.1, forward strand.
GGCGCAACGGAGTCGCGGGCGTCAATGGAATGAAAAACGATGACCCCACTTAGAAGAGTTTTTGAAATTGATAGGTTACGTTTGGCGTAATGCCTTGCCGAATGCTTAGACGGTGTGCTTAGAGTTTTATCGAAGTTGTCAAAGCCGTACCCGCGCCGTTTTTATACTTTGTTTGAAGACAACATACTCTTCGTTATGTCTATTCTGGTATTCTGCCGTCCTCAAGCTTAAATGCTGTTAACCGACATCTAGTCGTTTTTAACATTATGATGTCATCATAATCAGAAGAAAAAGCTCTATCGACATGTATTAGCAAATTTTTTGTAGCTTTTATAGTGATTGAGTTATTAAAATTAGTATTGCCGTCATGCCAAGCCCATAAAAAAACTGCGGCGTTTTTTGTTCATAACTCAAAAAGTACTTTTAGTACATAATGGCATTTTAGCTTGAGGACGGCAGTATAACTATGTGGAGACGCGTCCCAATTATGTGCTGGCATTTTTGGTAAATCCTGTAAACCAAATTCATAAAAGTTCGAAAAATTTTAGCTTGAAAAATTGGGAGGTCTGTACTATTTGAACGTCGAGGTTACATCACCATCCTCACTGAAATCTATTTCCTTAAAAATTTTTTTTTCATTAGATAGACCGTATATCTTTTTTGTACGTTAGGTATATTGAAAGATAAAAAAAAATTCAAAACAGTCTCTTACTTTTTTGTAAGGCCCATTTTGATTTTAATCTTGTCTTTTTTACAACTTGGCGATTTTGAAACATAATACGTGAACTGTTAACTTGAACTCGGTCAGATTTAACAGGTATTGTAAAAAAGATCCGCGTATAGTGTACCGCATTATGTAATTAAATATTTTGAATCATGTTTTCGTAATTTAACAGTTTTTTATATGACATTTAGGGTAGCAAGCGAGTGGACGGGTTACCTGATGGAAAGCAACTGCCGTCGTCTATAAGCACTCGTGATATCCGAAGCCGCAAGTGCGTTGCCGGCCTTTATGAGGGAATGAGAATAGGAATAGGGATAGGGGATTAGGGAAGTTGGGCCATCTTTAAAGTCACTCACTGAACGTAACACAGCACAACGCCGTTTCACGCCAGTTTTCTGCGAGGCCGTGATATCATTTTGGATGAAAATGTTATGAAATTGCCCATTTTATACATATACATATAATGATGATGAAAGCAGAAAATAAGTTTTATTAAAAAATTAAAATACCAAAAATTAGCACTTTTAAATTAATAGAAAAAACCCTAGTGTTCATAGTATTTTATACTGGTGTTTATGTTTTTTTATATGAAGTACTGATTATGTTATGAGTGCCAAAAATGGATACAGCTTACAGAGATTTTATCAAAGTTTGTAAATATGTACATATGTTTTTATAAAGCTCTACATTATTTGTACAAGTATAGAGCTTGTATAAAATTATCATTAAAACTTAAACAACACTAAGTCGCAATTTTCCCCAGGCATTTAATAAAAGATATTTCGATACTCATTATCCAGCTAAAAGTATCTACAAATTTACTGTAATTATTTAAATAAGCCACGTTTCTGTGAGTAATTGCATTTTTTATTAATAATATAAGGACATAAATAAATGATTGTTGACAATAACATAAAGTTTTCAGTTAAAGCAAGCGACTATTTAAGTGAAAAATTATTCTCAAGGTTAGGGCTTGCCTTACCTGTTTTTGCAATAAGTACAGTCGACAAAATAATATGTGCAATTTAGTATGGTACTGCACTTAATTTTACACTAAAACGTAGAAAAATAAATGCGTAAATTGATCAGATGACTCAGAAAATTTAAAAAACTTTAACGTGAGCGACACAAAACTTATTCAATAGATAAAAATTTATATATAATACTAATACGCGAGCGGAAAACTTTGTACCGCTTTTTAAGACGCGTAGCTGTATGAAGAATTAGAAGGTGCGTGGAATCTAATCTTGCATACTTTTAATAAATATAACGCTACGCACGCTACAATATTTTGTCATGACATGATAATCATACACGAAGCAGTCTTTTGTTATAGTTGAAGTCTAATTATTCAAGTAAATAGACTTCAATCATAAACAATATGGCTTGATAACAAGACATTTATGCCTAATTGAAGTCTGTAATTGATCTGAAAATAAATTATATTTTTCATAGCTCCTCTACACAATGGATTAAAAAATTTATGGTCGAATTTCGACAGGGCGACCACTAGTAATAATAATTAGACATCATACATAATTGCTTACTTTTGAAAATAAATAAAGTAAAATATCTAAAGTTGCAAGTTTTATTATGAATTACCCTATAAGAGGTGCCTCGCGTATATGAAGTATTTTTCATATAAACTATTATTCTCTATTTTTTCCTTAGGAGTAGATATCAAAAATTTTTTTTAGAGAATGTGTGACATAATGAAAATTGAGTCCAGATTTGAGCATACCTTCAACCCATAGTTAATATCACTGTCAGTCAGTACCATTAAGTTTTATATATTTAAAATATAGTGTAATTTGTGTGCAGACCGTACGGAGCGGTACTGGCAACGGTACTGCAAGTGTCCAGCCACTTATTTGGCCTACTAATATATTGTAAACACAAGGTATCAATTATCTTTATTTTTATCTTTACTATTCCCGTCGTGCGTACGATGCATCTTTTATAACGGAGTTGTTTTTATGGTACTTTATAAACTGGTTAATAAGATATTTTTAAACTGATTAAACGGGATAAAAATACAATAATAGTACGGTTTATGTACAAGAAAAGTGTACGTTTTATACTCTGCGTAAAGTGTTGCAATCTGCACTTGAATGTAGTGAAAATCTGTGCATGCTTTCACGTAGTTTCTCTTCTAATACTATATTTTTTAAATCTATAATCTGTTGATTTTTAGCATCAAAATATGACTCCTAGATTTTTCAGAGTCGAAAATCATAACCTAATAAAAAGTTTCAGTGTTGTAAGTAAAAGTTTAAACACTTTTTTAACGCCAAATTACAAAAAACACCACTCCAAAATTCAATCTCGAAAATCTATTTGCGGGTCGGAATTTTTCATAAAAACGCAACTGAAAAAGCGACGTAAAAAGTTCTAATGCTACAAAAAGCGCTAACAGCAACGGCACACGAAGGCAACCGAAGACACTCGAAGACAGCCGAGCGCTCCGTGGGAAAACGGAGCAGGTGTGTCAGAATAAATACAATATTATAACCGACGTTGTAAGTGGAAAACATATTTTGTGTACTTAATGATATTGCTTTTTTGGTTTACTTCAGATATCGAACCACATTTTTTGCGACCGCTTTTTAAGTCATCCTTAATTGGTGCACTAAATGACGTGTGTTTTGAGTTTACGCGTTGTGGCGCGTAAAGTGCTGTCATGTGTCGATTGGAAAAAATGGTGGCTAAAAGCGCGCCAAATTAGAGAAAATTTGTGTCTAATTTACTGAAGTTATTATTATCATAGATAAGACGGCATTTAGACATTAAAATCTAACCACTCGTGTACATTTTATTCTAATGTTTTTTTACGCAAAAAACCTGATGATGAATGAATTTTAATTTTTAACAGAGTGGGCTAGTCTCTGCTAAATAATAAAAAAAGGCGTACACCACGAAAAAATTGTGATTCTGCGGGATAATTTTCTTACTAAGTGTGTTCTTACTGAATTCGTGTAACAATGTCAATTAATAAAATGTTAATTTACTTATCACTGAGAATTACTTTTATCGCCACTAACGATGATAATGAATAACATGATGATAATGAAAACATTATAAAAGTTCGTCTAATAAAAATTTTATTATACTTTAGATAAAATGCTTAACTATAGTCAGGAATCTTTTTATATACCTCAAAATATATTAATAGAATGTCGTTTAATAAACTCGACCAGTTGTAATTACGAGCTATTATTTGTATCTTATTAAGTTTTGTAACAAATTAATTTATTTTAACACCTGGTTTAGGCGGTTTGCCTACGCATGGCTACTTAAGTATGTATTTAAAATGTGTTTGAAATTTCTTTTAATAAATAAGTATATTAGTATTATAGCTCTATTCACTACTAACTTACAAGTTTTATTGCATAATACGTACTTGTTAACTAAAAATTTGCACGAATGTTTGCACCACTTTATAATATATTTATAAGATCTTTTGTAACCTTCATACAAAGCAAATTAAAGATTATGATAATTATGATTATGATTAATGACTGCCTAATGTTTAGGATTGAAGGTCCCGTACCCGAATTGTGAAACCGGGATCCTGTGACTGAGACTTTGATGTCATCTACCTATCGGATGTATATGTACTAAAAAATGCTAATTGCTTACTAGCTACGTTTTATCAAAAGGTTTAACAAGAAGAATCTTTAACGCTTGGTCCTTAACAGGAGACCCTAAATAAAGTACCCTGAATTAGGGTTATGAATGAAAATGTTAACTGAGGAGTACCTCAGATAACATTTTCTCAGAAGTGTCTCTAATTAAGGGTACTTTATTTGGGGTCTCCTATTAAGGGCCATTCGTTAGAGATCTCTTGCTCTTAATTAACCTCTCGATAAAACATTTGGTTGAGTGTTTATATACCAATTTACTTTAAATTAACTTAAGATGCTGAATGCTGTTGATTCTCCCTAGTGTTAAGGGGAGGTATAATAATGACAGAGTACACGCAAGCAATATTAAGGCGACGTAGAGGCCGCTTATTACCGCAGGTGTAATTGTAACGTATTACGTGTGGACGCGACTGTACTTAGTCCTTTTACATAGGAGATAGCGCATTCCCTCAATACCAGTGTATCTTTTATTGGATATTACTATTATTTTGTATTTAATATAACTAGTTAGCACGTAAACAGCGTGGGCGGCTTGTCGATACATATCTTATATCGTAGAGAAATTTATTACCGTCACTATCTATCCAAACTAAGATTATAAATGCACTTGACGCCCAAACAGCTGAACGGATTTTGCTGAAATTTTGTATGGAGATACTTTAAGTCCCGGGGAAGGATATAGGATCTTTTTCTCCCGGAAAAATGTACTGTTCCCGCGGAATACTTACGAGTTTTGGTGCAACGGGGTTGCGGACGACATCTAGGAGTCTAAAACCTCTATACACTTTTTAAAAGTATGTAAGATAATGGTATCTTTCATAGAATTTAATTAAATTGAAGAATAAAATGTTTTGTTTATTGATTATATATGACAAATCAAAGGTTTACGTTAAATTAAATTATATAAAACACGCAACTATAACTATATCTCTGTACGTACTTATATTCAATATATATTTCATTTTTAGTGCAATATATAAATTACTTTTAAAAGCGTGCACCTTGACTGGTCGTATGTTCAAAAAATCCAATATAATTTGTGAATACAAAAATAGCAACACAATTATAGATACATAAGAACAAAAATAGAAACAGATTCTGGAAGACTCAATATAATAACATACTTTTGGTCTATTACGGAGAAAAAATATAAAAAATTGCACAGTATGTGTTCATTATTAGGGATTTAATGTCAGACAGACAGACAGATGTATTTTGCTTTTATATTTTTATTTTCAGCAAAAGCATTGGTTACAACATTGTAAAGTATGAAATTGAGGACTATAGGCTATTTTTAGTGTTCCAGAGCTATAAGGGAAAAAAGGAATTCATAGAAGCGTCACTTCTGCGGTCTGTCTCTACGTCGGTATGTCTCAGCCACGTTTTCTGAAACTATAGACTCTATATTGTTGTATTTAGTAAATATAGATTTTTTGTGTTACCTACATTAAGATTCTATAAAATTTTAACAATTATAAAATTTAAGTTAGTCATCCATACTTAGAAAATAATTATATTTTGTAGGGAGTGTCTATGGATAGTTTCTAAAAGTGGGATTGTTGTTGCTTATATTTTTTTCTAAAACCGAATAGTTTACACGATAAGTTAAGGTAAGGTTGAAAATGTGCAAATTCTTTATTTCGTGCGAACTTGTTTAAGAAAAAACATTTTTCATAAAAATTTCTGTCACTTAAAAAAATAATAAGTGATTTATTATCCCTGTCCCCGCAGCAACAATATAAAATTAAAATGTACTCAGTACAAATTGATTTTTACTCTCGCCCATAGTTTTTACGTCGCCCGCGGCTAACCGAGATTAAAGCCAGCTGATCTATTAATTAATCTGGTTTTTTGTGATGTTATTGATAATAAATTAAATTTAATGGATTTTTAAAGTCACAAAAAGACAGCGCAATTGATAAATTAACGCAATCAGTCAACGGGTACGCTCGCGGCGAGAAGTGCTTGGCCTAGAACTGGATTTTCGTATCCGAAATCCGAACTAATACTGAGTTAAACAAAACCTAGTGTGAGTCTTCTGTATAAAGTTCACAGTAATAGTAGCGATGCTGTAAGAACAACTTTTTGAAAATTTTTGTACAGGCAAAATTATGACGCGCTGCGTCGTTTGCGTAAATAAATAATAAAAATTGTGATCTTTTGACGCTGCCACTTTTACACCAAACTTTATAAGCACAAGCGAAAGTATTATCACATTTTTTTTCGTTTTAAACCCCGAGAAGACTGAATTTTTAGAATAGTTGCTTCTCGGTGAAAGTTTTGGTGGCAGAAAAGTAAACATTTTTGGCCTAACCATTAATATGATGAATAAGAAAATATAGTATATGTATTGAAAATATTACTGACAAAGCATTCACATGAGCCTTTAACTTCTGATAGAACGGTGATAATAGCGGTAAAAACGTGATAATTGAGATTAGATGTTCAGTTTATTATGAATGATGTTGGATGACGTCATGCGTGACTGTTTGCCTTTCACAAGCGTAAGACGTGACGCGTCTAATAGTGATCGTGTATTTCGCACCATCTGTCAGCTGGCTCGTTGGTCTAGGGGTATGATTTTCGCTTAGGGTGCGAGAGGTCCCGGGTTCAAATCCCGGACGAGCCCAAATCTCTTTTTGTGTTTTTATTCACGTTACATTGGTTTTTTATACAGTATGATAAAATATTTTATTTAGACATTAGTGTGTCAAACATATTTTAATGTTAAACTTAACTTTAAAGTTTTAAATGGAAATTCATAAGTTGCATCTTTTTACATAGTCACAGAAAGACAGATGATATGATTAGATTGATTGATTTACATAATTGTGTTTATGTTGCCTTTGTCATATTACCTTTTCACGTGTACTTAATAAAACATTTTAATTTATACACATCGTAATTGAATAAATAATACCATTTCAATATTATAATTTTGTTTTTTTTTATGTCTGCATATAATTAGTTTACATTTATTTTGATTTTTAGTTTATTTATAGCATTATAAGAAAATTGTATCACTTGTGTGATTAAGTAAATAATACAAAAAATATTATATATCTGAAAAAATTACTAAGGAGCAATTTTTTTTTCCGAGAAGTAGAAATATCATTATCGTTAAAATATGGAATAAAATATAAATAATTGTCTTAATAACTGTACTTGTAATGATAACCACCAGCAGATAAATTATAGTGCGGCGTTATTACGGGTACGAGCCCAATCATAATTGACTCAGCATCCGACCTTGTTCAATTTTGGGGAGAAAGTACACTTGTGTGACCAAGCTAATTATACACTTGTAATTAACTTAAAAACCCGGCCAATCGCGAGTTGGACACGCGAACGACGGGTTCCGTAACAGTAAAGAGCAAAAAATTTGGAAAACTTATTTTGAAAGTTGAACTGTTATAATAGTGTTTGCGATAGCGTGATTTCAACGACCACTGACATCTATTATCAAAAGAAAGAAAATGGAAAAAAACGTGTATGTTGTATGAGAGCCTTTTAAATGTTTAATTTAATTTGTTTTTAGTATTTGCTATTATAGCGGCAAGAGAAATAGATAATCTGTAAAAACTTAACTAAACTCTTTAGCTAGTACCATTTTTGAGACAGACAGACGGAAAGACATCGAAGTCTTACTAATAGAGTCCCGTTTTCACCCTTTGGGTACGGAATCCTAAAAACTGCTTTATGGTGTATGCAGACATTGGTAAGCATGCAATGATTATTAAAATGCTAGCTTTAGCCTGCGGTTTCGCTCGCGATATTCCTTCGGAAACATGTTTTTCTAAGACCAAAAGGAACGTTACTCCATCTTTCTATGAATATAAAGTCGATTGTTTGCTTCGTTAAGGATTCGAAGACAATCAAACACACTTTTGCACTTTTTATGAGTGAACAAACATTCAAATTAACAGCCTTTTTGCTACAGGAAAGTCAGATAACAAATAAAAACAATGAAAATAAAGAAATATATGAAACTAGCGCACACCCAACAGACGTTGTCCTGCCAGTCTTTGATTGTGAATCTAAACCATTCTCGAATTCCCTAGAACACACAAAAAAATTCATCAAAATCGGTCCAGTCATTTATCAGGAGTTTAGTGAAAAACACATGTACACAAGAATATCGCATTTCTTAAGATAATATTTCATCTACTTATGTATTCGCTCGAGATTGGCGGTATGGTTCATTACCCCAATGTCAAAAAAAGTCATTTCTATACAAAACAAGATTTTCAACAAAGTGTTGTGATGTCACTTTGTTGTTGACAATCGCGGTTTGTAGAGATATTTGACAGACGGTAAATGAAACATACCGCCAATTTTAAGCGAAAAGACCATAGACGAGTGACGGTAAAATAAAACCATGCAAAAGCCAATTGCGTCACCCCAGCTATGGACGTTAAACCCGCACAAAAACATCACGCGTATGTAACGAATCGTGAAAGTTAGCGAACAGGTTAATAAGGGTCGTCCCTAAAGGTCGGCCCGTGTTCAGTATTGTACCGGTGTATACCGATTATAATTATCACCAACGGACGACGTCACGCGTTGTTAGATCGCCGCAACGACGACGTCGACGCAACGAAAAAATGCTGAATATTATAGGCACAGGAGGAAAGAAAAATAAATTTATTTGGTGCATACATATATATATAAAAAAAAACAAAACAAAATGTCCAAAAAAAGCAACAGAAAACTGGTCAATTGTTACCTTGTATCGGTCACAATATTTTAGCTAGTTTTCTGTTGCTGTTTTTGGACATTTTCTTTTTTTTTTTACATTTCTATATCATCGTCAACTGTCTTGTTAATGTGACTTTGTTATAATGAAAATAAAACGTGGTCATGATGACTTAATGACAATACGTAATTAATAGCTAAGTTCAAAATTTGATCAGGCTTTCCATAGGTAACCCGTTTGCTTATTTGCCCACTTATTTTTATAAAAAAAAATGATTGTGATTCAGCAACGAACCGCTGGTTTTTAATATTTTAGAATGCGTTACTGAACTTTAACTTGACTTCATTTTCGCCGCGTTTAGCCCAAGTAAGCCCAAATCTTTCTGGGAAAGAATAAATAAAGACTGAAAAAAGTTATCAAGCCACCTATCCATATTTCCGTCAAGATTGGTACTACGTTATCGTTAGTGTACGGGCAAGCGCGTACATAATATAGTATCATCATCATCTCGCACAATTTTTATATTATTGTTAGCAATTAAATTCAGTTCGCATTCAATCATTCCACGCGTACTCATATCATTCTAGCGTAGCAGTTCAAGCAATAAACGTCATCAATATCAAAACGGACTTTCTCTCGCTCTCTATCATAATTATCATAAAAGGATTGTGCGCGACGTACAATAAGTGATATTATTAAAATGTCTATGAAACTTCGAAGCGGTAAACGCTGCTGCCTACGACAGATCGCAACGCGTCTCAGCATTATGACGCCCAACGCCATGCTGCTTTTACGGACACGAAACTTTAACTATTCAAAAGGCTTAAGGCGAGTACATGCGCCAACGACCTTGATCATACATTCGCAGGCACAAACTTTAATTTTCTGTTAGCGGGAGGAGAGTCCCCGCTATCAGAAAATAATTAATACATAATTAATAAAAATAAGAAATAAGAGTTCCTCCTCAGGGATTATAGTGTTTCTTATATTTTATTGTATAAAAAAATCGTTCATTTTCGTAGTTTATGCTGTTGTTAAGTAAAATTTCCTCGCTAGTTAAAGTTAAAGAATGAAAATCATTCTAAAATATACTTATATTTTATTGGATAATGTGCTTAATGTGTAAATACTTATTAAAAGAAGTTACACTAACACCGCTGGCCCATACAGTACAAGCCTTAAACGAGATTTTTGTAACCTTCATTAACGTCATGATTACACCCGGCGTGACATTTTGATACTGAACTTTATAGACCGCGTTTAAAACTCCAGAGCTTTCGAGAAGTCTTATCAGATTTTAATATACCCGCTCTCTTATCTGTAATTAATTTTATGCACCAACTTAATGGTGATGAAGTAGTCCTTAAGAGGAGCATTAAACGTTATCAGATTTTTTACAATTTGTCTAAATTAAGAGCGCATTTAATGACACCGTTTATTAATTACGATCGGCGAGATAATCAATAAAGTGTCTGAACTAAAGTAGCGTTATCGCAGATATCGGAGACTAGTTTCAGGCGTTATCTCCCAGTTAAACTATCTTCGGCGTCTTTGCGTTCGTCCATAAATCGATTAGTTCAGCTACACTTCTATCTCGGAGATAAAATTAATTGGGATCACCGGTCTTCCGCGGAAAAAAGCGGGCACACGTGGTCACTACCGTTCATTTACTCGGGCGAATTATGCGTAGTACGGCAGGTGGCAGGTGGCGCGGCGGTGGGAACCCGGGGTTGCGGCGGGTTCCCACGCACCATTCACCGGCCCACACCTGCGCCCCTTAACGGGGATGCTCCACGCCCGCCACGCGAAGAGCCCCCGAGCGTGTGTGCTCGCGCCGTAAGCGTGCTTGTACGCTCGCGCTGAAAGTGTGCGTGTGTGCTCGCGCCGTAAGCGTGCGTACTGCGTATGCGCCCGCGCTGAAAACGCGCTTGTGTGAACGCGCGTGTGTATGACACGTCGGCGTGTGCGTTTTCAGGGGTTCGCCGTGATTGTGTGCGTACTCGCGCCATTTTAATGGTAATCGAGAGATTTTTTACGGAGTAATCGAAGTCTCTCGTGTTAAGCATAATGTAATCGGTTTAATAACTCCGGCGGATGCTTTAATTAAGATTAGATCGCTCCCTGATTAAGGACTCAGAAAACTATTATGCTCCTGGGGGATATATTTTTTTATAATCATAGGTTTATATAGATATTAATACTCGCATCTAGGAAGTACTTATGTACCACCAGTACCTAAAGTTAAGATATGAATTATAGTTAATGAGAAATCTTCAACATAATACTCAATAAAAGCAACAATTTGTGTCTCGTGACTGCCATCATTATTCTCTACCGTCTATGGCAAAATGCCATATTAAATTACAATGTACTCATCATTGCACCCCTCAATTATCCTCATCAAGGGTCACTTCCTACAATGTGACGTCACAACGCCAAATTGAGGCGTTATTTGACAACAAACAGGCACACGACGGTACGGGCGTGCGGTCAGGACTTATGAATAGAGCTCCCCACCCTATAGATTATAATCGGGGTTACGGGCAATATATAAAACCGGGCAGTTATAACAATGTTAGGTTTATTTAAATAGCTAGCTTATGAGTTGAAAGATTAACCTGCGAAAATTATCATGTAGTATCGTTAATACTTCGTATCAACTTAAGATTTTACATTTGAATTTCGATAATTATAACAAAGCAATACAATCTATGAAATTAATCTTTTATAATAAAACATAATAAAAATGTAATAAAATATTGTATCTATCAGAATAAGATATTAAAATATGTTATAATAAATTATTTTTTGTTTTCAAAGAACACCTCATTTGACTACCAAAACAATCAACATTGTTGTATCCAATCATGTTTAAAAATTAAAATAATTATATACGACGATAAGTAACTTCACGTGAGTATCTTATTTAAATAATTAGCTGATGTAGACTGGTCCTATGGGCCATATGGTGGACAAGATAAGTATATTTTCGATTAACGAAAATATTTATTGTAATCGTTTTATTATTATAATAATGATTTTGACCTTTAAGAAATTTAAAAATAGATCTTTCACCATGTAATTTTAGACATAAAGTTTTTATTATTTTTATAAATGGTACTTATGAGATCTGATAAAAAAAAAACATTTAAATTAATTAACCCCCGCTGGTTTATACTAAACTAATTAAATCCTGATTGGAAAATCGATAAAATCTGTAACGAATTTTTAAATAAGTGATTATATTATAAAGTAGCGTCTACCCACGGGTTTGCCCTCGTGGTAATTATGTTTTCTCCCACGGAAGCATATTTTAATAGTAATAAACCTGTGTACGGAGTCCTTCATACGTGAGTCCTAGTCGTACTCGGCCGAATTTTTAGACATTATTATAGCTTATCTCGCTCTGTAATAATGTTGCAACTAGCATATTCTAATGGTGAAAGAATTTTTGAAACCGGGTCAATACATTTTTAGTTTACTCGTAACAAACATACAAAAATACAAATATGTTCTTTTTATGCATAGTGTAAGATGTCAATAAAAGTTTTAAATCCATACCTACTAAATCTACTTATCCAACTTTATAATATTAATAACTACAACAACAACACTTTATTGCTCACAATAATTACAATATAATACAGGTAAAAATTTTGTTAAACTTTTCCTATGACGGCGGCACTTTCATATTTTATCCATACATTTCTAAAAATAATCTCTATGAGGCGACGTGACGGTAGTTTTACTATAATATTTTATCCAGATATTTCCTTGATTGCCCACTGGATGGACTTGTACCGCGGCATATTATAGTGTAAGTTATGCGCTAGGGCCCGCATTAGGTTGTGTCGGAATGCATGCATTGTCATGGAGGGAACTTATCTATTCGTAATTGTTTTATTTATCCCTTTCCTGTTATTATAATAATAATAAATTGATGGAACCGTTTGTCTTTTGTTTATACTGCCTATTGTTATGATGATGTTTTATGTTCTTTATCATGTACCGAATTCTAATGATACTAAGTGCTTCTGGAAATCAAAGAAATGTCATTGTTATTTTCTGTGATAAGTATACGAAGAGAGTCGTTATGGTCGTACGCGTTTTTATTATTTCTTTATATTTAGACAACTATAAACATATTTTCTTAAATTTACGATTCACAAGATATATTTTATTACATTGATGATCCAGGTGTTGCTAAATAATATTTCTGTTACTATAATCTTTACAAGATCCGACGCGACGGTTTTATAGGTGAAGTAAAAGTATTCTTTTAACTACTTTGCCATAAATTTTGGCAAATTGTCTAACAAATATGTTCATTTAATAGCGTTTGAGGAGTCAAAAGGAGTTTTGTTATTTTATTAAGTTTTTAAAATTTCTAGATCCGTTATCTTAAAGGATAAAATTTTGATCGTAGGAGATAGCCGATAATATAATATAGAATTAATTAATTTACATACATTATATTACAATTTAAAACTTTAATTGAGAATTAAAAAAAGAATTATATTAATAACATTGAACATCTAGAAACTACGGTAAATGTTATACTTTATAGGTAACATGATGTTATTAACGAACCAAACACAGAACATTATTCTTGTCATACTTATCATTATCAATATAAAAAAATTCACCTGTCTATCTTTAAATCTTTCCAATTTTACCTGCTAGGCACGATAACGCTGATGTTAAGTACGCCACCGAAAAATTATACAAATAAAATTAGCATAACAACACTATGATGATAAGCAGAAAATTGTGAAGATAACTTTAAATTTATAAAATTTATATATTTATAAAATTACAATATGTTTTTATTGTATTAGCATTTTATCGTTGAAGGTCTTACACCGCGTAAGTCAAAAGTGGCAACTTTTCAGGCGAGCGACACAATTAATTGCCTTTTTATAGATCACCAATCACCATACTAATAAGATTTTACAGTTAAAAATGTACACATTTTTGTTAGCTGACACGTGTTCCTGATTAACTTAAACGATGCGTTTTCCGATTATTCTACAAAACGGCATCAAAATGACTATATAGCATAATGTGACTTACGTGATGTTAGAACTTCAACGACGGTTTGCTGATAATCTACAAGCCTTGTGCTTGCTTTTGCTGATAATCTACAAGCCAAAATGTAATTGACCACGTTCGATTTTCAAACACTAATTAAACTATTTTCAAACACTAATTAAAAATGGCTGTCAGTATTTCTAAGCAGGCAAAAATTTTGTAAGCTTGTTTAAAAACGCACTTCAAACATTGTACCTTAAAATATCAATAAAGATAAGATCTTGACTGAAAAATCCTTGATGGCACAAAAAACTATACAAAGTTCCATTTGTAACCCTATCCGCGGAGGGGTCGTCAGAAAGGCGGAGGTTTTTTTTCACTGCACGTGGTGGCGATGTGGTGTTAATTTTTTTTTCTGTAATGAAAGTATAATGTGTAAGATTCAGCGGGGAATGCGTGGGATCGGTTACAACGAGTTCTAAATATGGTTTCAGTTTCATGAGACTATTGATTGAGTTGAAAAATGGAACGTACCAGAGCGTTTATATGAGGACATCAAAGAAGCCACATTTGGTATAGGGGTAATATTTTGGTTTTTACTTTTTTAAGGAAGAGTCTCTAGGATTGTAACAAAAAAATATTTATAACATTGATAAAGAATCACTGATTCTAATAAGATCCTAATCTCTCTAAATAAGTCTAACAACTTTATGTTTCGTTTTGTTAATTAGGAGTGCATCTATATCTTTTATTTTATCATCATCATCAAGCACCTCATTAGCCTCTTTCCTAGTTTTCCATATGTTTAACTTCTGTTTCACTTTCCAAGCATTTAGTTTATCAAAGATTTTATGATTATACCCTAGTAGAAAATAATTAACAGATTCATAATCTAATCGCACCAATCGCACCTAAATCTGTAACTTTAACTGTGACTCGAAAACGAATTTCTAATCACAATTCTGAATCTGATAACCATCGGCTTCCTAGCTACGTATTTAATTAATAAACTAATGTGTATTAATTAAGTAGCATTAATTTATTTAAATTAGCAGCTAATATAACACTGTTATGGGCAAAAGTTATTTGTGGTTGGTCGCGTCATAAAACTTAGCAATTTTTTATCAGCATTTGATTGCTTAATGCTTACATAGGATTTCTATCTCTTATCCCAAATCTGATAAAAGGTAGATGATTTACATTTTAATACTTTATTCATCAATGATAACCTGAAGTTATTTTGTCTGATAAATAATATTCGGAAGAATTAAGGCTGTAAAGACTTTTCTAAAACTCTTTCACTGTGTCGGCGTTGGTCAATAAAATAGGTTCTCTAAGTACCCATTGTTGTAGAAGATGCATTTATGTTAACGTTTATACACAATACAGCGGAAGGCTATCTTACCTAAGAATAGCTAAAGTACATTGCTCTAGGCTTGTATCTTGACTATTATGAATCACAACGGCAGGTGTGCTAGGTCCAGAGATTGCCTACGCTTCCTGCGATTAAATCACCTAGCTAGCCTAGCCGGGCCTAGCTCACCACAAATCATGCGGACTACGTCTATATATCATGGTCGGATACACTAATAATTCTACGCAAATGATTTTTAAAATCGTGCGTTGATTTTTTCTTACCGGATGCCGCGATAGGGGTGTAGTGTTTTGTCAAAACTCCTTTTATCGATCTAATTTAGATGTTGTCTTCATAGCCTATTGTATAGTAGTACTTCTAAAGTACTTCTCTTATATGATACCCACTTAATCAATTGCTATTGATTAGGTACTAATTGTCTTCATTTCAACCGGTCTTATCAGCTATCATCAAAGTTATTGTTTTCTAATCGGGCAACAGATCCGTTAACATTGCATCGTTGTCAACACATTAATTATTCAAACTTTGATATTAGTCCCGTAATAATCTAGTCGCTATTGAAATCATTTCTAAGTCGCGGCACGTCAAAGCCCTTGTTCGTGGAAACCAGTATGCGCGCGCGCTACCGCTCGTGCGCTTAGCGGCGCGCACGCTTGTCCCGGGACGCACGCGCGCCGCACGGGACCGGTATATAAAGCCCGCCGCCCTTCCTGATCGCATCATTCCCGTCTGTACCTTCGTGTGTGCACGTCGCTCCCGCAGCGGCATTGTAAATACGTAGTCGTAGATCGTAGAATAAGTATGTGTCTCGCGGAGAAAAATCCAGAATCTCCTTCTAAGGAGGTTCACTCACCTCGCTCGCCGTGGATGAAGCTCCTAAATCGTCAGGTAACCTTTTTGTTGCAATCTCTTCTGTAATTTATCTGAAGTTTTGTTTTTATTACTGTCAACCGGTTTCGGAGACACTACGCTATAGTACTATCGTTCCTAACGTACTTTTATCTTTATTAACAGGGCTCAAAATCTCGGCTTCCACGCAAGGTGGTGACTTCGACGCGAGTTAACTTGAACAAGTGCTGGTCGAAGCTCGGGGAGCTGATCTCCAACTCGCCGGCCAGCCCTGACCTACCATCGCATAAGACTGCCTCCGACGAGCCCCTCGTCATCGCCTTCTCGGAATACTTCTACCCGCTGGATCCGGTTAAACCGGTGCCGGTCGAGGATGAAGATAACGCGACGAACCAGAACATCTTGAACTCCCGCTTCGAGCTCCTTCCCGACCAGGAGATCAACGAAAACATGGCCAACGAAGTCCGGGAAATCTGTTACGAGAACAACAGGAGCTGTTTCGTATGTAACCTTTGCTGTTAATTCGGACGAAGTAAAAAAATCCACGTCTTCCATTATCGGTTAATTTTGGTTCTAATGCAGTGAAAACAAAATCGTGTCTTCCAATATTAGATTTAGTCTGTGCTGAGCACGCCAACGTCTTCCATTAGAATTAGTTTTGTGATGTTGTAACGTATCTTTATTTGAATTTTATTTCAAAACTAAATTCTTGTTTTCAGTTAACGTTCTGATTTTCAATTTCGATTTAAATTTGATAATCGAGTTAAGAGTATCGAGTCGAGAGTAAAGTTTAAAAGGTCTTTTGAATAAAATCTAATAGAGGTACTAGCGCAACATCTAAATAAGTTTGTGTTACGATAAAATTATCCGTCATGTTTTGGTAGACAGCTTTAACGTCAACTGCACTGTAATTAATTTTGCACGGATCTTCATCTCTGTCTTCAATTTCATCATCATCGTCTTCCATTAGTTAATAAGTGTCTTATCTGTGATATGAATTTACTTCAACTGAAGCTTTAACTAGATTAAGGAGAGTTTATAAAGAGATATATTATGTGTACCGAGCTTTAAATTTCTTTTAATCTATTTGATTTCGAAATAGGCCGAATGTGCCAATGCTAGCTTAGGTTTAATATTAAGTTTGGTTATAAGTTTGCATGTAAGTTTTACAATTTTGTCGATTAAACCTTTAATTAAGTTTTTTATTCTTCCGTGTCATACTATCTTGTTAATTTTTAGTTAAGTTAATCCTAAGCAAAATATATTATTTTCTAAGTTCGAATTTAGTATGTTTAAGGTATTGTTAGTTTGATGCTCCATTAATTTGTATGTTTAGGTTTAGTGAATATTATTGCTAATGTTATTGTGTACATGTTTATCAACAGTGTTATGTGCCTATCATTGTAGACTGATAATAATAAGAACATCAAGACTTTCATTTGATCTCTGAATCTAATAAAGATAATAAATAAAAATCTAATTCTTTAATTTAACCGACCTTCAAATCTTTATAGTAACCTAATACTTTTAACCTACATAAGCTTTAATGTTGTTTTGCAAAGAACCATAAACATACCATAAATAAATTTGAATAAAATCAATTATGTTTGCTAATGTTTTAAAATCCTCGTTTCAAAACTGTAACATGATACCTTAGATAAAAATTAATATTAAACAACATATGACATTATAATAAAATCTAATATTATAATATTAGCTTCAAAATACTATTGAGAGGCTCTTGCCTCAGCAAAACTATAATGTCAAAGGAATAGTTACTGTTCTTCTGATGTAATGATAGCTGTAGTTTGTTGCTTGAGTTCCACTTTCATCATCTTGAACATCAAATGTATTGATACAATTATACAAAACTAGAGGTCGCCCTGTGGCCGAAATTCGACCATAAAAATTTAAATGTATCGTGTAGAGAAGTCATAAAAAGTAGAATCTATACTCAAATTAATCACAAACGAATCACAGACTTCAATTTGGCATGAAAGTCTCGTTACCAGGCCATTTAATTTTAATAAAAAACACGGATCATAAACAAAAGAATATTTCGTGTATGATTATCGTGTCATATCAAAATATGGTAGTGTGCGTATTATAGTGTTTATTATTAAAGCATATTTTCAAATAATATTAGTATTTCACGCTCGTCCTTCATATTAACTAAAACCGGGAAAATTTTCATGCTTTGCATCTAGTTGTGTTTCGTAAAAAGGAGTGCAAAGATTTCCGCTCGCGTATTAATATATAGATAGGTATACAAATAGATTATTTATCATATTAATTTTTACAAAAAGGTTGGCAATGGACTACCAAACTAGGCGAGACCTGATGACCTATGGGGGGGTTGCACTTGTGACTTCGGGAGACGTTGTTCGAGCGATGCGAGTTGCTTCTCATCAGGTGATCTGCTTGTTTGTCCACTAATTTCATAAAATAGGTGTGTGATATGAACAATAAACATGTCACTAACGACGGCTCAAAACTGCAGTCCCTTAGATGTAACTATCACTAAATTGTATTGATAGTTTTTCATAAAAAATTGTGTCTAGCGGTGAACCTAAATTGACCATACGTCACGAAATTTTTGTGTACTAACACAAAACTGTGAATTCGCATCGCATCGTATCGCAATGTCATAGTTATTATGAGTTTTGCCGCGGATATTTGCGAATTCGCAATTTTGTGTGGGAGCCCGTCATTCGGTATTTCATCCCGATGTTCCCGCAGACGACGTCGCGACACAGAGTTGTCCTGAGAAATCAAACAGAGGAGTTATTCTCAGTAACTTTAGCTAACATATTATCTGAAATGCTAAAGGGAATTATGTTTTTCCTATCATAAATACTATCCTGCCTGCCCTTCTAGACAAGTGTCATACTCTTCGAAGCGATTCTAATTTGCGCTTACATTATGTTTTCTTATGACTAGATCACGTGACTTTTCGTTCGACTATCTCGATTCCATACTTAAAGTTTGGCGTTAACGATAATCGCTTCGAAGCGTTTGCCACTTGTCTAGGGTTTGCAGATCGAAAAGCAAAAATCTCTATTGTTTTTCTCACAAGAAATGCTTAGATACTTTGGTCGGCCGCAAAGCCTACGTTTTCCGTATGACGTTTCCAAATTCGTTTTCCACATTCGGACACCATAATATATTTAATGCGGAATGCATTACGTACGGGTAAAATGTACGTGTGCGCTAGCCTATAAACGTATTATTTTATTCGGATGTCCGAATGCGGAATTCGTTAATGGAAGTCGTTACTTGATTATATATGACATAATCAGAATTATCTATCAGGGTCAAATCTGCAGAATTCTGCGCATTTGAACAACGTTAATGAACAAGAATAAAACTTTAAGACACAAAACATTGTAATCTTGTTATCAATGAAATGTATGATGTAAGGCCAACGTAATATGACCTGTGGTCCCCGGTACATTGACAAGTACTCTAGAAATTGCGTTGCGCAACATTTATAACGGTCATTTTAGTACGAGAAATGAGAATACATAATAATTCCGGCCAAAATTTTTGGATGGGGGACACTGTTATTTAATTTTAAGTGGTTGGTGCTCGCAACATCGTTGTGCAAAAATTTGTATATCAAGCGTACATTTTCCCAGGATAAAAAGTATCCTATATGTTGCCCAGACCTAAAAGCTATTAAACAAAAAAAGATTTATTCAAAACCGCCGAGTAAATCCCGAGATTAGCGCGTACAAACAGATAGACAACTGTTTTTTTATCAATATGTGTTCTATTACTGTTCCTTAGCACATTGATTATTTTGTTAAAATGTTAAATGTTCAGACACTCCAATTTTACTGTTTTATTATATGTATAGATTATTAAATGTATAGTTAATAATGTATAAAATATTTAAGTATAAATTCCACTAAGTATTTTGTGTATATTTCAAATACCTGTTGCCATTATTGGTATGGCAATGTAACAATGGCAAAAAATTACGTTTATTGTAAGGGAGGCGGGAGCCAAGATTAGTTGTTATAGTGGCAACAAAATAGAGCATTTGTGAAATTTCAAGTTCTTAGATGTTACCGTTCTTGACTTAAAGCACGGAGAGAACAGACAGACAGACATTGAAGCCTTATTTAATTACATTTACATTTGAATTACATAACTACAAAACCCTTAATTAAAATCTAATCCTCGTTTCACCATTTACGAAAGCGAATATCCAAATAAACATAATGCCAATATTTTTTTTTGTTATAAAAATTGTTTATTTTCTATTATCAATTCTAAATCAATATCTTTTTGTTATACAAATATTATTTTATAAAGGAATTATTTTTTGAAGGAACGAACCAAAAAAATCTGAAGGTCTAAAGGTCCAAGTAGCGTAAAATGCAACTTTAGAAATTTAGAAGTATTAGAAAAAATATATATATATTTAAGAAGTCTTTAGTTTTTTCTCACACATGGTCACTTGTTAACGGTCATATAGGTGTCTTTTTATGATATTGAGGGGGGCAAGCGAGCAGAACGGTTGCCTAATGGGAAGTAACTGCCGTCGCCCATAGACACTCATAACATCCGAAGAGTCGCAAGTGCCGGTCTTTCTGAGGCAATAGTAAATGGAAATAGGGATAAGAGATTAGGGAAGTAGGGCCACCGGTAAACAAACTCACTGAACGAAACACAGAACAACGCCGTTTCACGCAAGTTTTCTGTGTTCCGTTTCACTCTGGTCGAGCTGGCCCATTCGTGCCGAAGCATGGCTCACTTTTCTTTTTTTTAATCTTAACAATGTTTTTAATTTTATAACCGTTGAGACCTGACGTAAGTCTTAATTAATTTTCATCATAAGTTATCGCACGCGCACGCTACCGATAAAAACTAGAGGTCACGTATTCAGCTTGACCTTTGACCTCGACAGGGGTCAACAACAACGCTGATATGAATTGTAGTTATGCCACTTATTAGCTCATTATCGTCCATATTTTGGACACGTGTTTCTAGGAACCCTTTCTTTGAACTTGCAGATAATTTGGCTGTCGATTACAAATTGACATTAAATTTGACAATTAGATATAAAAGAAATATTTTTTTTATATATGCCGGATTGTTCCGCCATCTTGTCGCCATCAACAATATGAATTATATTTTAGGAACCTGACTATTAAACTTTGGATTGAAAGTTGGATAGTTTTGTTTTTTCCACACAATCTCCATTCTCACAACATTACTGTGATTGGGGCTACCTTCAACAAGTGGTACTTCTCTGTCGCGTCAGAAGATGTTGAAGCAAAGCTTACACACTATAAAAAATCGGCGGTACTCCTTTATCTACCCTGCGCGAGACGCGGGATCGCGTGAGCCTACACCAGGACTACTTAACAGGCCTGCTTTTAACGTAGCCGGCCACCATCACTGAAACCTTCGTCGGAGTTTTGACGTGACAACATCTTATAATTCGAAAGAGCTGGCTGCACGCACATGACTCATACTGCGTTACCTCGCTCTGAGGCGTTCCGTTTAAGGCTTAGAGTGCATGCGAGAGCGCGGAACATACAAATCTATTAAACAAACGAAATTTTCTTTTGAAAAATGCTACCACTCCATTAGTATTTTCTTAAGACGTTGTCACGTTCAACTATCGTCTGTAAACCGACTTTACAGACAACCGATTTTTTTTTTAATTCCACCACCTAACGTAATTAGAGCTTATTTTTTGCTCATTTTATCTTTTCCTTTTTTCCGTATCCTTTTAAATAAGCTAGTGTTACTACCAAATACAAAATGTCAAGTTTCACTACCACTACAATTAGTTCCAAAATTTTGTCTCGTGTCAATATTATCTTTGACAGCCGTAACAGATTTATCTATTTTTAACAAAAATGATTATGTAGGCCTGCTCCCTCTAGACAAGTGGCAAGCGATTATAGTTTACGAAAATCGCTGGCTCCTTTTCATATGGAATTGACATATTTGAACGATAAGTCACGTGATCTAGTCAGCGTTCGAAAATGATCAATCCCATACGAAAACACGCCAGCCGACATTCGTAAACGATAATACGATAAAAATAAATAAAAATACGTTAAATGCCACCTGTCTAAGGGGGCCGATTAATCGGCTCTTATCTAAATTTTTTTGTTTAAGCTAAAATATCAATTGTAATTTTTTATTTTATTAAAAGTACACAGTTATAAACATTTCCCTTCAAAGTCAACGTACCCGAAAGAGTAGATTTTAAAAATGTAGATTCAAAGGTAAATGAAGGGCTCACGGAGAGGAAATTATGCAAATTGGTGGCAAATATC
This sequence comes from Cyclargus thomasi, assembly GCA_026546445.1. Taxonomy (NCBI): domain Eukaryota; kingdom Metazoa; phylum Arthropoda; class Insecta; order Lepidoptera; family Lycaenidae; genus Cyclargus; species Cyclargus thomasi. Next base: position 606,449 of record JAOTAV010000007.1, read on the forward strand.
GAACTCGTTGAGCCCCGCGGTATAATCAACGAGATGTTTATTCTCTCGTTTGTTTTTAAACAACTTTCGGGATTTGACCCCGAAGGTTTGGTTAGTATTTTATTTCGGTTCCGTTTTGGTTTAGTTGATGGTTTATCGAATACACAGGGTTTACTTGCTTGTATATAATATTACACGTTCCAAAGATCAGAGAAAAAAAAAAGGATTTCTCCAAATGGGATGACCCCTAAAATGTCTCCATGCCAAGGGAGTAGCCGCACAGCGAATATGAATCGCGCGGATTTTATTCGTGTGAATTTTTTAATATTATTTTGGCGGAATTTTTTTCTGCGGATACACCTATAAGTTTAAATGTTTTACAAAACTAGCGAAACAAGATCGCGCAAATAAAATTCGCAGCGCGGACACGCGTACCAGATCTAAAATCCCTCAAATTTCTAACTTCGCTAATAAGTAAAAGTAGTCGCTAATAAGAAGTAAGTTAAAACTTAGCTAATTTATAGCGTTAATCAAACCTGGCATATTTTTTCACAGTCCAAATACGGTGTGCATATTTTGCATACACAAATTTCTTAAAGACGTTGGTAGCTTAAGCCGGGGGTTGTGGGTCCGAATCCCGCCGACGGAAAAAAAGTAAATATGTGTATCATATCGTATAAATCTTTTTTTTTATAAGGAATAAGAAACGCTTTATGAATTATTTTGTTCCATATAAACATTCCATATTACAAAATACAAACTTAAAATAAAAGTATATAAATTTATATATTTGCATATAGCATAAAAGTATAGTAAGTATTAAATATATTTCCGTTGTCTGGTACCCGGAACACAAGTCCTTTAATTACTTACCACGGTATCAGACTAACGTGGTGTGAAGCTTAAATATTATTATTATTTAGTGTTCCATAACTTGTCATAGCAATATGTCATGTGTTGTGAACAGTAAACACGTGTAGAGCGCTAATGAAAAATAACCGGAAACCCGGGTGAATCAAGAGCCGAGCCAACTACCGGTTGTTCGTGTTTTAAATTACAACTGATACATACAAATACATACATCGCATTCAACCGTACAAGATCTTAAGTGATCTATCGATGTGGTCGAATTTCGACCACATGGCGACCTCTAGAAGAGTTAACATACGTAATCACTATTTTGGTATCGGTGATAATAACCGAAATTCAGGTTTTTTTACTTTAAAAGTAAGTTATTTCGACAAATTCTTAGCAATCTTTACAACATGTCAGCTGTCATTATGCCAATCAATCAACGAGCGATATTGTTGCCTTCGACTATATGACGCGTTGAAAATTCGGCCGTTAGACGGACAGGAGAGTGAATTTTCATAACGATGTCCGTAAAATCCGTAACTCGTGGACGCCTGCCAGCTGTGTAATGAGCAAAACCATTGAAGACGTTACCGATTGTAGCTCGTCAGAAATAACTCGTCACAAGCCAGACTCCAGCTGGGAGTTAACGAACTGGCTCAGGTTTTATAGAAAGTAATCAAAAATCTTTAAGAGAGAGATGATCATTATAAAATGTTTAAAACTTTCGTAAATATGAAAGAAAATATAGGAACATATCATCCACATCCACAATTTATAATGAAAAAAGTACTTAACTCAGTAAGATTTTTGAGAAAAAATCACAAACAAGGAGGGGGCAAGGAATCGTTGATGTTCGATTCTTTTAATGGGTTTTTAGGGGCTGTATAGTTTTATAATATTTAGGATCTAAATTGGAAAAAGGCTGAGTCGAATAACGATAAAAGTTACGTTATGAATGTAGTATTAAAGCAGCAGAATCTGGTCCAGTTTTCGGTCTGCACATATATTCCTGTTTAACTGTGGTCTCATTACGACTTTATCATTTCCGGGGCTTCGTTAATCCGTTGCCCATTATCGTCGGCGGGTCACTGGTGATTGTCGATAATGATGATTATAAAAATCATCGAAAATTGCAAAAGTAACATGGGATTATAGTATTATTCAACATTAACGAAACACACTTTTGGTGAACTATTTCGACTACGTATAATATGTCGATTTTAAAAATAGTACAGTATAAAATTTTGTAAAAATGCAGGTAAATATTATAGTGCATGAAATGTCTGATTTACACGTATTAAGTAGATAAGTAGTTAAATAATTTTCAACGTAATTTTAAGTCATTTGACTTCATGTAAACACAAAATTTAATAGCAAGTGGCAAGTTAAATGACTTAAAATTTAGTAAACTTAATTATTACTTATCTACTTAATACGTGCAAACAAGACAAAAGGTTTTAGCATCCGTAGCCTAGTAAGTGAGAACTTTGGTTCGCACTTGAAAGGGTGCAGGTTCGAACCCCGATGGAGGCGTGTACCAATGAGACATTTTCCGATCTCAAGTACATAATACGGATTGCCCTGGGAGAGCAACGCTTCGGCACGAATGGGCCGGAGTGATACCACGGCCTCACAGAAAACTGGCGTGAAACGGCGTTGTGCTGTGTTTCGTTCAGTGAGTGAGTTTA
>JAOTAV010000007.1:609070-633463 GCA_026546445.1 Cyclargus thomasi
TACCTGATGGAAAGCAACTGCCGTCGCCCATGGACGCTCGTGACATCCGAAGAGTCGCAAGTGCGTTGCCGGCCTTTATGAGGGAACAGCGAATAGAGATAGGGGATGAGAGAATTTGGGCCACAGCGCCGGTAAACTCACTGAACGAAGCACAGCACAACGCCGTTTCTCGTCAGTTTTCTGTGAGGCCGTGGTATCATTTCGGTCGAGCCGATCCATTCGTGCCGAAGCATGGCATTGCCGCGGCAATGAGCATCCGTATTATGTACTTGAGATCGGATAATGTATCATTGGTACACGCCTCCACCCGGGTTCGAATTTGCGAACCACAGGTCTAATCCACTAGGCCACGGACGCTCAAGATTAATTATGAATGAAAAAGCATCTCAATATTTTTTGATCACGCTCTTAGTAATAAGAGCTGACTAGCTATAACCATAGACAATAATTCTATAACTACGGGTCTAAAGGCCGATTTACACTTGATTTAATAAGTTGCGAGCTAACTTGCGCGATCGGCGAGTTTAGTTATTTTTGACGTTTGAACGTTATCCAGTTAAGTTGTAAGTTGTTAATTAAGTTGGCTTAAATAGAACGCGATCCTATTTTTTGGCGTTAGTTAGTAATTACTCGCCAAAAAATAGGATATAATAAAAAGTATCCTATATGTATCCTTTATTCATCGATACGTATTCTATGACTGTTCCTTAGCACCTCCATATTGATTATTTTGTAAAAATATTAAATGTACAGACACTCCAACGTTACTGTTTTATTATATGTATAGATCTACAGTTGTACCAGAGAAGAAACGGTTCACACGTCGGAAACTTTTACTAAAAGGCTTGCAATGCTTCTGATGTTACAAGTAGGATTGCCACTGGGATTTCAGGAATTGTCTGGGAAAGCGTACGACCAGTAATTTTTGTTTTGCTTTTTCGGATTTTTTTTTATTTAGTCCTGGACCAAAGATCTAAGGTCTAATTAAGCCGAATCGCCTAGACATTTGTGGGGCCTGTGGGAAATTAACAGTCCATGGGCGACAGCAGTTGCTTTCTGTGACAGATGATCCGTCTGCTCGACCGTCTCATCAAAAAATCTATCTTTATCAGGAGGAAATACTTTTTTCACAGTTTCAATCCCAAAATACTGCCGGCGACCGCGCATTCCAAATTTAATTGCTGTGTTAACAATTTACTTCACTGATAAGTGTGACAGACAATATTTATTGGATAGATTCTCCATATTTGCCAGATAAGTTGTGGATACAGCGCTCATCAGGAAGTAGTGAAACAGCCGTTAGTGTTTTCGTATGGCAGTCGTCTGTAATCTCCCTAGGTACGGCACATCATCATTTCTCGTGATGCTGGTCACGTACAAGCGACCTGTTTATCTGACAAGCGTATCATTGTGTCAAAGGAACGAATTACTATTCCGTACCTGTGTTTATTAGGGATGTCCTCAATTTCTATACCGTATTGGGGTGATACTCTTCGGGAATTAATTTCGGTTTCTGAAGGTTTTCATTATTTATCTTATCCCTGGTGATTTTCATAGATGTCACAAGCCAATGACATACCTATAGTAAAATATCTCGCACGGCCCATCCCCACCCCTTGATAGGTCTATGATAACGTGTAACATCACTAACACCGCAACTATTGCTATAGTTAAGCGCCGTAAAGGAAGATCTTCCGGCCTAGCGAGATAGCATGCTCGGCCAGGGTCGGTGACGTGCTTTTACATGACGTCATTTTAGCCGTTGTGTATAATATTATGTTCGCCGTTCGCCGGCACTTCGATAGCGCGATGCAGGATTGTTAGACTAATTTTGGGCAACGCCACATAACAATCTACGTCGTCGTAAGACCTTCGATCAAATATCAATGAGATGCTATGCATCTCTTCAAAATTTAATAAAATATTGGCACCAAGACTATCGGACACAAAACAACTTAAATCAAAATCATGTGTATTGAAATATAAAATTTAACTTAATAAATTAAAGCTCACAATCGTACAAAAGTTATATAGCGGTCTCGCTCGGAGCGAGCAGAATAGCGCGGTTTTGCCGGTGACAATTTTTATAAGGCAACTGTGAATCTTTATAATACTTGATTGAAGCTTAAAACACATAAAATGTAATAGCAAGTATCTTTGTTTTGTTTACACAATGCATAGATTTATTGCTTAAGGGCGTTTACACTTATGCGATACGATCTCATTTATCGGGGTACGATAAACGTGAAAAAGCCTTATTAATTAGAACGTTTTTCCAATTGCCTTAATGTTGTCACATAACATAGTATTATTTCTTACAATAAACAAAATCGCTATTCCGATTCATAAGAAAATATTCGTGCGATGTCGTACAGATAACGAATAAGGTACGGTTAATACTAAAGCACATTCCTGTGCTGGACTGAGGGGTTCTCGTTCAGCTGTGATGTCGTCGCAAGTAATACTCTTGAAGCCTGTTTCACCGCTTACAGATAGTCTATTTATTTGATAGACACAACTTTTTTTGACATATGTTGTATGGAGAATCTGTCAAAAAAGTAGTGGATAGCCTAACAGAAACTTTAACAGTAAGCGGTAAAACATTCCCTCAATGTAAATGTAAAGTAAACTTTTGCTTGCATAAACAAGTAACTTCGTTAGCATGGAATTCAAAAATCACGTAAAAATACGCATAGTTCGGAAACATGACCTTTGCTAAGACCAAAAGTAACCAGTGTTATTCTCCATCCTGTGAAGGTCATTCAAACAAACAAACAAACACATTTTGTCATTCATATATACATTGTCTATAATATAATTATTAAAAAAAAAACAAACACCCCGACTGCTTAAAACTTAAAACTAAAAAAAAATTAGAACCTATCACACTTAAATTACTTTAACTTAATAATAGTTTTATTTCAGAATTTTCAGAAGTTTTAATATGAATTTCTTCGAGCTCCGCCCGAACGATAAGTCGCACGCTTTATGTATATTTGTGTTATAACATAATTTGAAATATATATTTCTCGACTCGTCTTATTACTAGCTTTCATTTGATACCCATATTGTATGGTTATAAACAATAACCAACATTGCCACGTTCGTGGGCGCCATTTTGAAAATTTATTTAGCCTATGTCACTACTACAATTTAGTCAAATCCAACGCCCTCTTACATGTCAAATTTCATTAACCTCCTTCTGGGGCAGTCGGGTAAAAATAAGTCGGGTTTTCCTTCCTGACGCTAATTCCAAAACGCACGTACCTTTGTGAGGTTTGAAGAAAAGAAAATTCATGAAAAAATTTAAGAGAAAAGCAGGAAAACAGAGAAAATTATTTTTCACATACAGGACCATCTCTTTACACAAAGCATGCATTACATCAGCGCCAGTACGTGGTTTTGACGCGATTTTCGAAATATACGCAAAGCAAAGCCGTCGGCAAAAGCTACAAATAAAGTAGGTAATAAATAGAAGTATAAATTTTATCGGTGCGATATCTGATGTCGTGTCGTGTAAAGCGAACTCACTAACATTGTCGTCCTCTATTTTGAGCTGCCTTTAAGGCGATAGATTTAATATGCAATGAATAAATACCTCGTTACAGCGTACAATATGGTCTTGGACCGGGTTTAATGTCCAATATGGTCTTGGACCGGGTTTACCGGGTGCCAGCCGGGTATGAACGATAAATTGTAGCAGCGCGCTTCGACCGGCGCAAATTAATGGCAATTGTAATGAAAATATGGCGCCTTTACACATTTTATATTGCTTTTATGCAAACTTGATTTCTCGCTTTATCTGCATATTGAAGGAAACCAGTTACTAATATTGGGTAGGTATTTAAGGCAAACTGAAAACTTGCATCATGCCCAGTGGCGTAACTATACCGTTCGAGGCCCGTGGTAAAATATTCGTTTTCGTTCCACTATGTCAATCCAATACAAAAACACGTCAAGCGATTATTGTAAAAAATAATCGCTTGCCACTTGTCTAGGAGGGCTGATCAGAGGCCACTTTCGGCTGGGGGCCCGTGGCATTTTGCCGGCTTGTCACCTTGTAGTTACGCCACTGATCATGCCCCTTCTATTAAGGAATTACCCTAATAAGGAATTGCAGAGTGCAGATCCTGGCCAGTCAGTACTGCGTAGCGAGGCCTACCCCTCATCTTATAGGCCTCAAACCCAAAATTGTGGAAGAAAAAAAATAATATTTAGAAAATTTTATTGGTCGTCGGTTTTTTTTTCATCTAGCCGGGTTAAGCAGTCTAGACTCTAATGGTCTAAGGTGCTGTAGTCCGTATCCCGGTCATCAGAGGTCCGGGTTTCACCCGGGTACCGGTACCGCGCTTGGCGATCTACACCCGGGTCACGCGCGGTATGTAATTTTATGTAACAAACGCCCGCCTTCAATTCAACACCCCCTCGCCCTCGGCCGTCCCGGTGTTATCACGTAAATTTTTAACCGACTTCCAAAAACGAGGAGGTTATATGTTCGACTGTAGATATTTTTCTTTTTAGGGTTACGTACCCAAAGGGTGAAAACGAGATCCTATTACTAAGACTACGAAGTCTTTTCGTCTGTCTCTCCAGCTGTCCGTTGAACCGTCTGTCTGTCTCCAGATTATATCTCAAGAACAGTTTTATTAAAAAGTTGAAATTTTCGCGGAATATGTATTTCTGTTGTCGCTATAAGAACACATACTAAAAACAAAATAAATTAAATGATTAGGAGTACCTCTTGTACAACAAACGTGTTTGTTTGACGCTTTTGTCCTATTGATACTAGATGGCGCATCAGTATATCTGTCGATGTTTTGCCGTGGCCATTTAAAACTGTTCAACTTTCAGATAGACGTTTTATCAAGTTTTAGCTCTTTACTAGTATGGAACAGTTCGTGCATGAGTCCACTTCGCACTTGGCCGGTTTTTTAAAATTAACATCACTATAAAAGTCCTTTCTAATTTTATTATTTTACTTTCTAGAGTTTCTTGTGTTACAATTAAAAGATCCAACTGTATTACACCTCATCTCTCTTCCCGTAGCCTATTCCTTCAACATTAGGTAAAATGCCGGCAACAACTTTCTGGTTTTACAAATAGCGGTGGAAGTTCCTTTATTTCAGGTGACTCGTTTGCCTCTTTAAAAAAAAAACAAATTTCGACGAAACCAGAAGTTAACAAGTGGAACATCGTTCAGAAAACACTGCCCTAGACGGTCCTCATTCTAAAACTAGAACAAACACAGGCATACCCGGACGAATGACAGTCCTACCTAAACCTTACCTGTAAAAAATGTTTAAAAATTGATCTCTCGGGTTGCGTTCTTTTTGGAAGTTTCATAGACGTCACTGACGTCTATGTCATCGGCATAATATGTAGTGCTGGCGCACTGAGAATGAGAAGCGGGCCAAGATTTGTTTATGTGTGCGTGCAGCGGCGCATATATATATACTTATGGCGTACACATACAAGCCGCGCGATGTCAGTTTATATCTTTACTCTGATATAGGTGTGTATACTTAATATAATAATAAAGTTTACAATATAATAAACTATCGGGCTTATAATTTGGCGTAATAACGTAAGTGATAAACGGGTTGAACTCCGACATAACTGATGACCGGTGCGCGGTAATGGCCCGCTTTCCCGCGCTAAATCATCCCAGACCCTTCCTGTAATTTATTGGCCGATTCCTGTAACAAGCTGCCGGCCCTTCGCCCTTCGAGCCCGCCGCGAACGTCTAATTGCAACAAAAAGGACAAAAATCATATTTAAATTCTATCGGAATTCGAAAACTTTCCGAGGATTAACATTCCGAATTCAAATATTTTAATTGTCTCGAAAGTTACCTAACTTTTTTATTGCGGTATTCGAAATAGGCTCGGGTATTGTAATAGAAAGGTAATGGAATACGAAAGGTCAGAATGGGTGCTGACAAACAATAAAATGATATATTTCGCTATCTTAGTAACGGTCGCGACTCGCGGTCGGTCTATAATAAAATTTTATTGTCTACTTATGAAAGTTAAAATAGTTGTGTACCAAGCCTGTATTAAATCACGCTATCATTAAGCACGCTATACACTCCCGCCGTCCGCTTCCTCCTCAAGCTTAATTGCCGTTATCCAACAACTGGTCGATTTTGACATTTTGATGCACTCATATTTAAAAAAAACTCTATCGACGTGTATTACCAAAATTTTGTAGCTTTTATAGTCATCGAGTTATCAAAATTAATATTGCCGTTATATGCATGTTAAAATTTACGTTGCAACGCGCGTTTTTGCTCATAACTCAAGAAGTACTTTTGTACATAGCGGCATTTTAGCAGACGGCAGCATAATCGCCATGTGCCCGTTTAATAGCGGGACATGCCGGGAGTTTCGCCCAGTTTAGTGTTGCCATATATAAATTCTCCGTATTTCTCATGTGCCATGACTATATAGATTTCTTGGTAGTTATTACAGATTTTTTGTGTGTTTTGCAGCTATACATTTTACATAGGAAGACAGAATTAGAGATTTTTTTATTCTACAGAAGATAAATTCTACATATTATTAAACTATAGAATTCAACTTATATAAACATGATTTGGCTAGATACTGCATCGTATGATTCAATTCTATAAAATGGAATTTGTTTAAGCAAAAACTTACAATAGCTTAAATGTTGATATTCAATTATTATTGTTGTCGAATTTAAACAATAGAATTCACGATTGAAAAGTGTAAACGATAATGATAAATTTATTTCATTATGTGTTTCTATTTTATTTTATACGATTATTGATACATATCTGTAGGAGTCCTCTAGTCACACATTTAGTCCTTTGGGCTTGCGTACATTAAAACAAATACTTTATAATGAATCTGGCCTTTTATTATCCCGAAACTAGACAAACGAACATACTGGCCAGGCCTCACGCAGTGATTGCCTGTCGCCACAAACATACATCGCCTTCCAGGTACAAAACTGCTGACACTCGCACGTTCACACATACATGGTCCCTACAATACTTTTATATATACACATATTTAAGTTTTTTATTGTATGATACACATATTTAATACACACCCAAGGCTCAGGAACATTGAAAAACTTGCTCCGTCGGTGGAAGTCGAACCCGCGATCCCCGGCTTAAGCTACGAACGCGCTCTCCGACTGAGTCATAGAGGTCGTGAAATATAGGATAGGTCTCTCCAATTGTCTCTGTCCTTGGCCCGATGAAATGCCTCCTGGAACGAGCAGTCAGCAGCCGTGACACTCGCGTCCGTCTATCTTGTAGACACTCTTCTTTACCGGCGATTATGAGACTTTCAAGATTATCAGGCTGGACAACATCTGCATATAACTTAATACTACTAGTAGTCAATGCTCAGTGGTGTCAGTAAGCCTGCTCTGCATGAACCTTTTTTCAGCATCTGTGAGAATACTAGAAGCCGTGGGGGAAGCTTGATGAAAAAATGTCATAAAATTTTGAATTTGGATTAAAATTAACATTTTATATCTAACTAGATGATGCCCGCAGCTCCGTTGCGCCAAAAATCACGCGGGAACCGTATATTTTTCCAGGATAAAAAGTACCCTATGCCTTCTTCAGCCCCTCAACTAACTAAACATAAAAAATCACAAGTTGCTCTGTTGTGACGTGAAGAAAGGACAAACAAACAAATAAACAGACAAACACACTTTCCCATTTATAATAATAGTATAAATAGTATGGATAATAAGGCATTTTACAGTAAAATCTTCTAAAAATTGTAAGAAGGAAAAACAATATATATTTGACAAATTAGGAATTTCTCTTGCCTGAGGTTGGGCCTGCAAAAAAATTATTCTGAAAATAAAAAAATAAATAAACAATTACAATCCAATCAAAAATGACCATTCAGTAAAATTCAATAAAAGCAATATAATGTAGATTCACTAAAATATTTCTATAGCTTTCCTGTCCAATTTTAATACATTCAAATCAATAAAAATTTAACAGTTGAAAAAGGTAATAACATTCCCGCATAATATATTTATAACATTGAAAGCCAAACCTCTCGTCCCTCGGCCGGCCAATGTTTGGTTAGGTGCGCCCATTGTAAAGGACCGATTTATAGTAATTGTCATTTATTATGAAATAAATATGATCCTTTATGTTTGTTGTAAGAAAAGACATCCTTTATGAAATTATTCGCGCGTAAGAATGTAAGTCGAACGATATTACCCGGAACGTAATGTAGAAAATGTTATTTCAGTTTGCGACAGATGTTTGTCGTTTATCATTATTCATTGCATTGTAAGAATTAAGATTAAAGCTTAAGGAATTTGGGATATCTTGTTTTGTAATTGTATTGTTATTACTAGTCCTCAGATGTCTTAAGATCGTGACTATCAAAATTTGCGAGGGGGTGTCCTAGGTTTGGATCCCCCCATTGCTATCCGTACTTGCCAAAACGACAATAATCAAAACAACATCTCTGATGTTGCGAGTGTCTATATAGAAGGTGACGTTAGTTGCTTTCCATCAGCTAACACGTGTATAGAAAACATATGAACTATTTGCTGCCGTGGTACCCTTCATAAGTAAGTACAACTGACACTTGGCTACTTTTCGTAAGGGGGGGCCCTTAGCTATATATAAATAGCTTGGATAAGCGTATATATGTAAGCCCGTGCTGATGAAGGAATATTATAGCTTGTAGGTAGGCTGGTGCATGGAAGACTAATTAGACATTTAATATGCTAATTGTTACTTAGGCAGAAGTAGACGAGGAGCTCGCGTATTAAGTGGACAACGATTATTGTAATCCTGGTGTCTCCCCTTCAGAATACAGGACTATGACAGGCGAGCACGATGGTGTAAATGGCGTACTCAGCTGTGCTTGCTGATCATCGTCTATGCTCGTCTATAATCAACTCGTACGAATGATTGCTTGGATGCTCGCATGATGATCGTGCCGATACTATCGACGATCTCCGCTGATATAAATCTGAAAGTGTGCCAGCCTGTGCCTCTTCACGCTTAAAGCACTGAAAAAATTTTGCTTTTTAGTATAGAGATACTTCGAGTCCCGGAAAAAAACATAGAATATACAGACAACAAACGTATTTTTCTCAATTACAATGAGGTTTTTATGCTCTAGCCACTGTTTGGCTAAACCGACTCTGCTGAAATTTAGTATAGAGACATTTTGAGTCCCGGGGAAGGATGAAGGATAATTTTTATTTTCGCGAACTTTCGCGGACATCAACTAGTAAAATCATTTTTTACAGGCCCATGCTAAATTGCCCGTTTTTACATTTAAAGCAAATTCGCGTGTAATTTTCTAGCGTGTACTTCAAATACGAATAATATCTATGGAGGCTTCACACCACGTCAGTCTGGCCCCATGCTAAGTACCCGAGGGTCTCGTGTTACAGGTACCACACAACGGTAATATATTTAATACTTTTATACCATACACATATTTAAGATTTTTATTATATGATACACATATCTTATAAGCAATCTTCTGATAATATCTCACTGCTTTTTTGGTTTCGTCCTAAATTGGTGGCATCTTCAGCGACGTGGCAAAACAGTTGTCCATCTCTGTTATTGATATTATATTCCTTTGTATTGAGAGTCACCTTATAAAACCCTTCGTGTGGAAACACAAAGGGAATGACGTTTTAAAGCGAATTTGTCTACATTTAAACGACTAAAAGGTCTATTAATGTCCCTTTGTGCGCGTGATTTGCAGCTATACAGAGTGTTGCAGTTTAATAACAAAAAGAGATATGGGTTTTGTATAAATCGAATAAATATTAAAATAAATTCAAGAAATTATAAGAAAAAATTAAGTTCTAAGTAGGGATGTTCTGCAAGTTATATTTGTTCTAATAATCATTTTTGTGCTAATAATAGTAACTATTAAGTATAATGCATATTATTTTTAAAGGTGATACGGATTCCTTATTTTAATATGAAATACCATAATATAAAAAAAAAACTTTAGTAAAAACTTCATTTAAACATTAGCCCTACACAATCTCTCTATCTTAATTGAAGACATAAGTGGAAGAAGCGGATAACCAACATTTTACAACCTTTAAGTAAATACGAAGCAGTTTCCCATGAAATTGCAACAATTCTTGTAAATTAACTGTTTTATTATCTAGCTAGTGTATCTAGTCAAACCCCCGCTTCTTCCACTTATCACTTCAATTGTAATTTTATTCAAACTTTAACAATAAAGTAAAAATTTGAACATCCTGTACAAAGCTAAACCTCGTTTAACACAATAAAATTGACAAAGGACATAATAAAATCATAATATGCCGTAAAGTGACTTAAATGATATTTTCTCGGTTCGATGATCATTTTGAGTTTGTGATATTTAGCGTTAGCATCATCTGTCGTTATTATCTAATGATATTATATTGAATGATTTCTAAACAACCATATATCGTCAATTGTAAAACATTTTACAGATGTTTTTCAAAGCCCTTAGCGCAATGTTTTTCAAGCTATCACAAAGAATATTGAGAGAAATAAAATAAACTGAGACTTCCAGACCTTTTTCAAGACGTAGAGTAAGATTAAATATATTTTTTTATTGTACCTACTCTACATAAAAAGTAAGTTAAAAAAACTTATTTTTTCAGTTTTCTAATTAAACTTTGAAGGCTTTTATCAAACATCCTCCTATCTATTTAGATATTTTTAAATTGGTTTCTTATTTTGCTGTAATTCTTTAAACAATTACAAGAAGACCATAGACGAAAGAAAAGCCACGTGATCTAGTCGAGTTCGAATATGTCAATTCCTTACAAGCTAAGCGATTATCGTAAACGATACTCACTTGTCTAGGGGGCTGGGGACCTAAAATAGCCTTAGCGATTGCTAAGAGCAAGCTAGTTTTGCAAAACAGTAATTAAACAATTAATTTAAATTAATTTTAAAATAAGTACTGTATATCAAAAGTATTCGTATTGTACAAAAAATGTACTTAGATTAATTGCAGAGCAATTCCTAAACAATGTTGCCATAACCACTTCTTTAGGTCCCTTGCTCCTGTAAAAAGGTCACTTCGCAATATTATGAAGATCAAGAAATTTTGTCATTTTTCTTGCAAAAAAAAAATCTACCATTTTGCGTGACAGAAATTTAACAAGCAATTTAAATTGATTTTTAACGTAGCCATAACATTATGGTCATGTACATTTTTGATTTCTGTCTTCACAAGTGCTCTGAATAGCTGTATTTTTTGTACTTCCTAAGTTCGAGTTCCTATTCGAGATTATTCTAAGAAGGTTTTATAAAGAATTGGCAGTTGGCACAGTGTGAAGCTCTACCAAGTCACGTACGATTGTTTATTTAGTGTTCACGCCATCACAACATTGAGCGGTCATCAATTTGGCCACTTCCTTAAAGACGTCGTTGCTGTGTACGACTAAATAGCCAGGTGTACAGACAATTAGGTAATCACAGCTAGTGGAGTGCTGTCACGGCTTCGCGGAAACCCATTGTCTGGGGAGAGCCACCCAGTAGTGTTTGCAAACGGCCCACACCAATATTTGCCGTACGAATGAACGAAACAATGTGACCCACAGTCAAATCTCTCTTGTCACGAGGGTGTGGTTAAGGCGAAGCACGGGATTATGTTTGTTTTTTTTTTTCGAGAAATTGTATTTCTATAAGATTGGTGACAAAACTGTTGAAGGTGTTTTGAGATCGAAATAGCTTTTTTAGACTATGCTGGATTACTATTTACTACGTTTTTATAGCATGAAAAAAATTACAGTTAGGTTTTATCAACAATCACTAAAAATAATGATGTGAGAAAAGTAACGATTTTGTCATACCCAAGATTCCTTTGCAACTTTTTTGGCACTTTACCTTGACCACTAGACTTCAAGCTTTTATACCAACCATAATATAAATAAAAATATTACATATATAATCAAATATCCGTCTTTTAATTTGCTGTACTTTTCAGTTTGGCTACTTCACGCTTCGCCTTAACAAATTTAGCGAGCACGGGCGAGTATGTTGGCACGTCCGCATCGCCCCACGGGTGGTGGCCACCACTGCGTTTTGTACCACCACATTGTACCATCACGATGCACCATAAATAAGACTCAGCGTGCGAGACGTGGACAATTGAATTAATCCATTTTTTTAAATTTCAAGATCAACACTGAACTATAGTTGACAGCTCTTTGAGTGCAATGATTGGTGATACTGACTGGAAAAATGGAACGGAGGCTTATACCATCTTATACAGTCAAGGTGAAATCAAACATGGCAAAATAACGAATACAAATTTTAAGACTGTCTTAATATAAGTAGAGTTTTAGATAAATTAATATCTGTTGTGTGCTGTGCTGTGTAATGTGTTATAAATATGACTTAGACTTCCTTGTCTAGTGGTACAGAGCTCAACTCTTGACCGTGAGTTCGAGTCCCGCGTTGGAAACATGTTACATATATCCAAGTTTGGTTAGGACAATGCAGGCTGATCACCGGATTGTCTGACAAGTAAGATGATCCATGCATCGGAGTGGCATGTAAAAAGTCGGTCCTGCGCTTGATCTCTCGCCAGTCGTGTTGGTCATCTCTCCCACTGGTTATGAGAGTAAAGGAAGAGAGTGCTCTTGTGTACTGCGCACACACTTTGGCACTATAAAAATTACTCCTACGTAACAATGCCTGGTTTCAATGAAACCGGCCACCGTCACCGAAACCTACCGAAACCATATCGAAGTCTATGTGTTAATCCAGATTATTAGCCAGCTTCATGCCAAATTTTATCGAAATCACTCCAGTCGCTTAAGCGTGAAGAAGTAATAAACATATACACTCATAAACTCACAAACTTTCGCATTTACAATGTACGTAAGATATGTTATTTTTATAAAAGATACATCTCATATATGTATGAAGAAGCCATTTAGTAATAGGAAACAGGATTTTGTCCCTTCATCTAGCAGTCTATAGTCAGACATTAAAAAAAGGTAAATAAATTATACTTAGAACTACACACATCGTATTATATATAGCAAACAACAGCTTTTTCCGATAACACTCAATAAGGATAACACTTTTTACAAAAACCTATATCAAAATACTCGTGTTTAGTATAAATGATAAAAATACTTTTTTACACTACTATAATTGTGTGATACCATATACAGATTTTTTAATTTGGAAAGTTTTTTCCAGGTTCAACTTACAGTAGCCAGACTATATGTACCTAAAATTCAAATAATAAATATCGATCTCCGATTATAGTTTGCATCCATTAATTATTCCTAATTCAATTAAGCCCTTACCATAAATAGGTCTGTCAAAAGGGCTATTCAGTCCGCACGTGTTGTCACAAAGGGCCCTGCGGGGCCCTAGTGAGAAAGTCCACAATACACGTGTCATAATGGCCTCTTTATTGTACCGGAATTGTCACAGATCGGTCACCATTGATATCACTAGATCTGTGACGGTTGAGATTTCTAGACTCGAGATTATTTTTTAGTCAGTAGATTTTTTTAATCACTAAAAAGCTGATGTCTGTATCCTCTACTTAGCAAATAACATGAAATTACTTATAATTCTCAGTTAGGCTAGATTGGAATAATGAAGAAATGATAATAATATAATATCTATGGACGCTTTACACCACGTCAGTCTGGCCCCGTGGTAAGCACCTGAAGGACTTGTGTTACGGGTACCAGACAACGGAAATATATTTCATACTTTTATACTGTACACATACTCGTATTTAAAATTTTTATTATATCATACACATATTTGATGATTTATACACACATATATAATTATGCTAGTCTACGAGCTTTGATTGAGAACTATTTTGGATAGAAATAGAATTGGATGAGATCTTTCAAATTTGCATCTCCGACTGGAACAGAAGATAACTTCTTTATATTAATTTAATTACTTACTAATATAACAACTTATCTCAGACATAAAGAAAGATAAGAAATGAAACGATAATTTGTAAAGTTTAGTGCCCGTTCAAGGCCAATACTTTTAAAACACAATTAACATCATAGAATAATCTCGAAATATCGTTAATTATGCATTAAAATATAATAAAACTCCCAACTTTAGCTACTTAAAAGCATTTGCAATTAAATTAAGAAGTCTAAACTATTTTTTATCGTCGTTTTAGAAGACCACCTGGCTGGTCCTAAAGCTGGACCATTTTTAAGAGCCTACGTGATTGTATTTTGAAATAACACGAAATACGTTTTAAAACGTGATTAAAATATAATTATAATACATTTGCAAGTCAATACTGGTGTCAAAATAGGCGTGTTTTTACACTCGATGTACTTATCTTTTGGAAATCTTATCCTTATCTTGGATTTTTTGCACACTCGCCATTTAGGCCTTACAACATTTAAATATGACCTTTACATGTCGACGAAAGAGCCTTAATATTTAAATTTATTTATTATTACTTCACGTTATACTATTACTTCTTAAAATTCATTCAAAGACATCCACTAGCACACTCACAGAGGAATAATAACTAGCTAACTGTATGTGAATGTGTTTTTATACTGTGATGTCTGTAATTAAATTATAAACTTTTACAAATAATATAACCTATACTTAAGGCTTCTGCCAAATTCTTCATTGAATTATAAATAGTTTTATTTATTTAAAGCCAAACATATTAAGTATTTGTTCATGACATACCAACCGCGAATTCTATGAAAAACCTTTTTACCATATTTTGTTCGGTCATCCGCTGCTTGACTTGCAACCCAAATAAACCTTGAGGGTTTATTTATTTTGGTTTATCGATTGGTGTTATCATTCCAAACACCGAAGGCTGCTTGTTTAGCGAAGGACGGTAAACACCCACGTGTATTTAATAAATAAACAAATTTCCAAAGCGCATTAAAGATTGACTTTGGGATTATGCGAATTTCGTTTCTTGGTTTAGTTTTTTTGCAATGAATGAGCACCTTACATGCTTAATGGGAATTAAAACTTGAGTATTATTAAATCAACTGGTGTTGAGTTAGACTACGATAGAGAAGTTTGAGGCAATTCCAAGAGGATGCACTAGGCATTCTCTTTTACAAGGTTGCTTTAGGCTAAACACACACAAGGGTAGAGTCGAAGGAAGCAGACCGATTAAAATAAGTATGAGCATGTTTAATGGCGATATTTTTGTCTGTGTTTGCAACATAGATCTTCCATTTATGGTCTATTATAAACAGGGGCGGCTTAATCTATAGTTCTCTGAGGCTGCTAAGAGCATCGTCGGTCGTATGCTAAGGGGCTCCAGCTAGAGTCGTCCCAAAACATAAACAGGACCTGCCTTTAGAATTTTATAACAATTATCTCCCATTAGGTACAAGTTATCAAATATCAGCCTATTGATTCCAAAATAGCGTAAAAAGTTCAGGAAATATATTTTACTTTTGACAGTTGAAAAACGTTGCATTTAAACGTCGTAAGATCGCACTTGAATGAATATAACAATGAATTTAAATAGTTTACCATTGTAGGACGCTTTCAAAAGTTTAAGAAGAATGTAATGAATTCAGTTCATTCATGAATGAATTGCGCATTCGTTCATTCACTAGTGTGCTCGAGTGTCCAATCATTTAGTTACGGTGATGGTCAAAATTCAAATTGACAGTAACACGGTACAAATCTTTAAATTACCACACTAGTTATTGTCACCATTTGATATGAAGTGCAAGGCAATGAATAGTCTGTAATATAAAAAAAGAGCACGTCTTTAAGATACAAAGAGGCATGTAAGTTAAAAAAAATTAGAGGCTGTTTCACCACTTCCATATAGGCTACCCACAACATAGCGGACAAATAGAAAATAGAGTATGGAGACTTCTAAAGCAGTTGTGGATTGTCCAGTCGACACTTATCATTTTTCTTCAGTATTGTGTTTATTGTGATCTATTCGGTTATAATAATAATAACATTATCTTTATTATTTCAAACTTTATATTAAATAAAGCTACTATTATGTGATAGAAACCATATTTTATCGTTGTAGGTCAAGTACTAAGTAGTATATGAATAATATTATAAGTATATGATTATCACATAAAAAATTCAGAAAAACCTTTTGAAAAGTAAGAAAGACATGATGTATCTTTTTAGTAAGAGTCATATTATCTCAAATATCAAAAATACCCTAGTCCCCGAAATAAACTGTGGGGCACTTGACTACGTTTTCGTATGTATATCCAAGTTATTTTTCACAAAAAAAAATGATGGTAACAATTTTAATCTTCTTTTTTCTTCATCTCCTCTTCCACTTTCTTTACCGACTGCGTACAAAACAATTTAACTTTAACGTACACTTATTTAGATAATAGACGTAAAATTAAATTTATTTGTTACAAAAAATCTAAAATTATGGGTGCAATAATGCGCCCGTATAACTCAGCGTGGGTCCGAAATTCGATCAAAAGGAATTTATTGGCCAGATTCGCAATTCTACGCTTCCTTTTCAGGTTTTTTCCTTTTTTTTCTCAATTGTTGAGGCGGACCTCGGGATAATGCGTGGCGTTGCCGACGACCATTATACAGAGAAAAAGTAACGCCCACTTTTTAATTCCTTTGTGAGCAGAAAAGTTTTTAAAGATTATATTCTTTCAATGAGATACGAAAAAGAATATAAATATTTTCGAATGTTAAAGAATTCGGTTGTTCGGTACTTGGGATCGAATTTCTTCAGCTGTGCCTTAAAAATGGCAACCATTTTTCCCGCTATGTTGTTTTTGAATTTTCATTTGTTATCACAAGACATAGGATTATAATTTGTATGACCGCTTCTGTGGTTCGAAAATAAAATAGATAATTTTATCTAATTTAAGTAATAATTTTATTTCTTACGCTTTTCCAACATATAATTGATTATGATTGGTAGAAAAACACTTAAGTAATAAAAATTACTTAAAATTATTATTTATCGGCTCGACTGACATTTCTTTAAAGTGCAAACCGCATAAAAAATGTTGAACTTTTTTGGTATTATTTATAAATTTTGACAAAAATTTAGAATTGTTAAAAATTTTAGATTGACCACAAATTCTGTACTGCGCTCTAGGAACGTGGGAGGGAGCGGGGCCGGGGGCGGGTAAGAAAAAGTTTGAGGTGTACTCGAAATCAATATAATTGTTGGACTTATCTTAACTATATAAATTAACAGTTTAAAATTAGTACTATTGAGAGCCAAGAAGTATTTAAATAGTGTATTTAAACTTTTTTAACATATAAATAGTATATAAAACGTCGTAGCATGTATAAAGCCTTTCTTGAAACATAATAGTCATCCAACTTAAAAATTATGTTCCTGTCGTCACAAGATAAAGCACAAGCTTTCTAGGAATTGAGTTTCATGTTGCATGCTACCGCCGTGAGTAGTGACTCCTGCCTCGCCGCGCCCATACGCAAGGCACGGTATAGCGCTTGTGTTCAAGCCTTACCATAATATTATGCGTAATATTGACGTCTTGTAGAAATTCATATTTGTGCGTAGTTACAATACGATTAGATATACGGCTTCTTGTGTATGACCAGTAGAGCAGAACAAAATAGACTCTTAAAAACGTTGAAAACATTTTACGATTAAGAGAATATTTAAGAATCTATTTTTTACGCATTAAATGCCAAAATATTATGTAATTGCTAGCAGTGTTGTCTTTAAAGATATAACTCAATGATTAACAATGACAAACTTAACGAATATATAACAAAAAAAATGCTAACGCTACTCGACGCAAAAGAACGAATGCGGGGTACTGCACGGGGAAGCAGGAGGGCGGGTGACATAACTGACATTTCGAGCCGAGTGCCTAGTTGACTCGCAGGAGTTATACCTACACAGTAAAAATTACCGTGGAATTACTTCAAGTTCATGGAATCTGTCACGATTCGCGAAGTTAAATCTCTGTTAGTTGTGCCTGAAAAATGAAAATTTTTACCTCATAAAGGTAAAAATAGTAGTAGAATAAAATGTATAATAGCTTGTAGGTAATCCTATACTATAAGATCTTTGGAGTCTTAAACATCCACATGATAGTAATAATGACGGTGCTAGGTACTCAAAGCCGTTAAATTCATTATCATCGAGAGCATTGATGATCGCCGAGGAGGCTACTATTCATCACAATCTTCTAGTGGCTAGCTAACACGTGTTCTGTTTGGTAACAAATCACGTACGTTGTAAAAAGACCTAAAATCAAATACTACCCATTGAAAACCAACCGTAACTCAAAGTTGTAGAGTTTGATATTGAATATGGAGCGGCAAGGGATGATTGTAATTGAATTTGAACTGTAGTTTCCAGCGATAAAGTTAAAAATGGAACGAATTTAATATAAGGGCATACATAAAGGAATATCAATTTTAAGGGGCACTTAAACTATCTAAGATGTCGTGCACAATGATTATGTTACGTCGATCCATCACGGCAGACACTTTGTAGGCTTCTATTGATTTTTTGTTCGCCCATTTCCTGTCTAGCCCAGGGCCAATTCGCAAAATACAATTAAATTTTTTCGGATTTTTTTCTTCTCTAATTTTTTCCTCGTCGGTCAAAACTTTTTGTTAAAAAAGCCGTGCGTAATAGCTTCGTTATCAATGCAAACCGAAAACGGTTTTTGAGGATTTTTTTAGAATTCGCAATTTTTTTTGTCCTTTTAAAATGACCGCTCGGCTGGATTTTTGGTCCGCAGAGGCGGAATTATGGTTTGATTTTTTATACTTTTTGGGCCAATCAGAATTTAAGTTTTTTGTTAAAAGTGTTGAATACTGATGCCAAATGTGATGAGGCAATCGAAAAAGTGAAATTGTTTGCTTAGGAAGTTTGACCAGTTTTAAATGTAATTTTGTAGAGGGTGTGAGAATTTTCGTTACACCCAATCTGGAAAACTATAGTTTTGGGGCTTGTTTGAATCTCCTGAAAACTGTTCATTGTAAAAGTTAAGTAACTAAAACTTTGATTGTTGTATGGGCAAACAAAAATAACGTTGAATCATTTTGTGATTTGTGTTATGACAAAAAATCTGCATTTTCTTTCCTAAATTTAGAGCGAAGGGTAATAAAAATTAATGAACTTCATTATACCGTGTCAAATTTTTAAATTATGTCACAAATTCAAGCCGAAGCCACTAAATCCTTATCTAACACCACTTAATCCAGCATCCGTTTTACAAATACGCCTAAAACCGTCATCACCTATATTTAGTAACAAAAAATTCATCCTTGCGACAAAAATTGGTTGAAAAAAAACTAGCTGGCAATAAAAATTTTAATGAAAAAAAATTAGCGGTCAATAAAAAATCTGCAGTTTCCGTTTTAAAAAAGGAACGTAATTTGAAACCGCACGAAATTGTTGCAACACGTGACGGTGTTGCACTTGTTGCTGTGTTTTACAAAAACATTTTGGGTTCTTTTTTTTGGTTTGTCACGTGTTTTTGATTTGCCTAATGGATACGGGTTGCATTTTTGCATTCCGACTGATTTTAGTAAAGTGAATATGACTTTTGGTTTTATAGGACTGCAAATAATGAGGCAGTATCTACGAATTGAGAATTTTCTTTTTCAGACCTAATAGATAAATATTATTTAATATTATATTCAAAATCAATCGTTCAGATCATTCTTACATCAGTCAAAATTATAAATAAGAAATTTTGACATGTTAAGTTTTAATATCAAGTTATCTCCAGATGTTTTTGGGTTAACTTTATTAATCATCATTATACATATATATCGCACCATTTAATCATTAAAAGAAGTAACTCTAAATCACCTGTTGTAGGATTTTGTCACAAACTGTTCGAAAGCTTTAATTCCACTTTACCTTGTTACAGCTTTACTTACTCGCTTGATACTTTTACAGTGAATTCTACAGAGGACTTGTATATGCACCCTATCATATATTAACAATATTTTTAAAAAATATATTCAAAAAACATTTATTGCACTCAGTGCAGTATCGGGCGCCAAGTATTTCTGTCCAAAGTTTCCCGTGCATCATATTCACCATGTCGGAAGTTCGCAAGTGGTACACGGCACCTAATTATGTGGAGTAATGGTTTCCTGATCACACCGCGTCCTTGTGAAGCCGCTAATGCACTTCCGAAACACGTTAGTGCTAACTGTTAAGCAATTAATGCTACTTGACTTCTTTGGTAACAAAAGTGCAATTTTATGGTTGTTTTTTTGCGAAAAACTTTAGTTGAGCTTTCAAATGCCGAGGTAGGTACTTGAAATGTGAAATGGTGTTGAGGATAACGCACGTTACAAAATTTATCCACGCTTTTTTTTTTCTTATTTCTGAAACTCATTGATATTGATGTGAGTATCCGCACTGGCGAAAAAAAATCCGTAAAGAATTATATAGCGCGATTAAATCAGATGTGCGGATTCTACCTTAGCCCGTTTACTCAAACATTTTAAGCAGAAACAAAATGAGTTGGATTTCTCTGAAATCTTAAATCTAACCTTCATTCGGGGCGTTTGAGTGCCAAACGCCCATCAGAAGTCGGCATCTTTTATTTTCAGCGCAATTTTACTATCCACCATCTGCTCGTGTCCAAACAATATCAAAATCGTCAAAAGATACCGCGCCATTGTCAAAAATCACACTCCCGGAGCCGCGGGCAAAGAATAATTAACATCCACTATCGAGATTTTTATTATTCGCACCTACAAAGCCCTTCGAAAAAGTTGTTAAACACGGCACCGAGAGTGTTAAGCCAGATATAGTCAAGCGTGAACTCTTTCAGATAGCAAAACCACCAGCTCAATCACGTGCTATTTTCGATTCTATTTCTAAGAGATTAGAAGCTGTAACTCTACGCAGAGTTACGTTGAAAGGCAGTTCTACCAACATAAAGATTTCACGCGACACTTGTTTGTTTTCCGCCACCCAGTTTTGCACAAAACATTGTGTATTTTCACACAAAACCAACACGACCAAGTGGTGGCATTAGTTTTACACGGGCTTGCACTTAAATGCCACCTTATAAGTTGCGCTTAATGATTCCTTTGATATGAATAGTTAAGTCCGCATTGAATTGATACGTTATTAAGACTAGCGCAGAAATACTTACTTAAGACTGCTCACTGGAGGTCGAACTCACAGAGTGATTATATGATAAGAGACTTCCATTTCTGAAGGTCTACCTGCATCCTTAGCATGGCGCCCGAGAAATAAACGAAAGAATAGACAATGATGGGACAAACTGACAGATTTTCTTTATCTATCCTGCCATAGAGACATGTGAGGTGTTGTTGGATGTTGGATTTGACTAAATTGTAGTAGTGACATAGAAAGCTGGTAAAAAGATGAGACGAGACGATTCCAGAAATATATATATCAAATTATGTTTTAACACAAATATTCATAAAGCGTGCGATTAATCGTTTGGGCCCGAACGAATTCATGTTAAAAGTACTTAAATAAAACTATTATTTAAAAAAAAAAAACAAAAAACCCGCCTGCTTAAAAAACTAAAAAGAATCTGAACCTTTAACACTTAAATTAGTGTAACTTAATAATTTAAAGTGCCGCATGCGGTGACAAACGTAGTTTTGGTAAATGCGGCACTTTAAATTATTAAGTAAGTAATTTAAGTGTGATAGATTCTTCTCTTATTTTTTTTCTTTTTAGTTTTCTAAGCAGTAAATTTATCTTGTTTTTTGTGTAACTGTAACAGTCTTGTTTTCCACTGCTGAAGATTCCGGCCGCCGGGGTGCCAAAGAGGCACTGTCTAGCAGTGAAAAACAAGTATTAAAAACACTGGAAGGGGAGATTCTTACAGAATTACGCCGAAGAAAATAAAATGAAAAATTTGGTCGAAATTTCGAATGTCAGGTTCTTACCTCCTTAAGAGATTTATAGTCGCTAGCCGTTCTTACCTTCACAGTTATAAATTCAGATTCAAAATCATTTATTTCTGAGTAAATTTGAATCAAACGTTTTCAAAATGTCAACATGTTGCCAGGTTACCACCGATTTGGCAACTAGTTAGTCGAGTAATATGTAAGCTATATATTATTATTTCTTGTAAGCCGTTGAGTAGCTTTTGCTTTATTACCTTACTATTTGCATTACTTTATATTATTTCTTGCAATTAAGGTTAGGTTGGTATAAAAAATAGTTTTCTTCAGGTTTTACATTGTGTTTGTCATGTTTTGATGCTTTGTTATGCTCAATTAACATTAATTAATTGTCTAATAGTGGAAACTTGTGATTGGCTTCTTGCTTTCTAAACTGTATCTTACTTTTGTTTTTAAATACTGTAAGTTTTTCTAATAAAATAAATAAAAAAAATACTTTTACAAAATGACTTACTCATACTCACAATAATATTATGTCTTTTTATAGCACATCTTTTTATTTTGAAAGCTTTACCTGTATTAGCCTTGTGAAGTTCAAGAAAATACGGTTTTTAAGATAAATAGCTCTCACCAAACCACGACTTGTGGTGAACTACTTACTGATAACTGATTGTAAAATTATACAATCGTTCAAATTTTGAACAATAGTTAACTGTTAAGGTATTGTATCATTGTTCAATTCTTTAATTGTAATTTTTAAACCATTATTTGAAGTGAATTGTATTTACTTGAAAATTGTATTTTATTTTTTCGCATTTTTGAGTTCTTTTGACATCTGGTGGTTCTCAGTAGCGTAACTACAAAGTGGCAAGCCGGCAAAATGCCACGGGCCCCCAGCGAAAAGGGGCCCTCCGTCAGCCCCTCTAGACAAGTGGCAAGCGATTATTTTTTACAAGAATCACTTGACGTGTTTTTGTATTTAATTGACATAGTGGAACGAAAACGAATTTGTCACGAGCCTCGAACGGTATAGTTACGCCACTGGTGGTTGTGGTAATACATTGAGATGAATTAACCAATAATACTTTAGGCCGAATTAAGCTTCGTGAGTGTGATGTGTATGTGAGTCAAATAAATGTTTTATTTATTTATTTATTGTGCTGTGGCGGGGTGTAGCTTGGCGGGAAGCATTTTTCATGCAAGGCGACCCCGCTGTGACCTGTACAATCTGTGCAAAGGTATAAGCATATTGCCCAGCATAGCTATTCACTGATTAGTCTGTAATTATTTTTGATACTAATTTTGTTTATAGTTATACTGCGAGCGTCAGAGCTTCACATCTCTTACGACTGCAAGAGATTATAATGATTATAAAACTTAAATTCAATCATTTTTATTATATTTAGGGGGCACGCAAGCAGACGGGTTACTTGATAGAAAGTAACTGCCGTTACCCATGGACACTCGTGGAGCTGGTCCATTCGTGTCGAAGCATTGCTCTCCCATGGCAAGGGTTTACTTTTAGTTAGAGTTTTACAGGAATTTCGCTCGTCTCTGAGGGCCGCATTTGGCTATTAGTGATTTTCGTTGTCACTTAAACGATCGACTACTTTTAAACATTACGTACTACAATGTCCTATAATGGCAGTGGTGTGTCGTGGCTAGCCGCCAGGTCCCAGGCCATCTGTGTATTCCACATTGATCTATGTCCACCTTATATAAATGGCGTGAAAAATGTTTCTTTGGCTTTAATATTAAACGGCAAATCTGAGCGTAGCAGCTGTGACGGAAGGTAAGTCAACATCAATGTAACGCGTCTAGACCGTGAAATCTGTCGCCAAATTCAAAAGCCGTCCCGGATCGCTGAATGCAGAAACTTGGCTAAATCAAAGCGCATGTGTCAGCCGAAACGGCCGTACAGCGGATCGAATCGGCGAAGAAAGCCCGTACAAATCCCTAAGAAATAACCGAAAAACCGAAATTTTTCTGCAATTGGACACGCCACCCCCGATTTCACGGGCCTATTAGAATCGCGAGCTGCGACGTGTCGTTGCCGGCTCGGGAACGGAACGAATCGCATAGAAATTCCCGATTTATCATTCTTAAACGTATTGCATTATACCCTTTGGACGCCACTTTTGTGAGCGGTCACGTAGAGCATACTGTTTCTTGACACGTAGTTTCGATCATATTTTATTTATGTCAGGTCCGATTATACTCTGTCCACTGAATGTCCTTACACCTCGGCATTAATCGTATAGGATTTCTTTAGCGGTTGTTTATTGTGCTCGGTACTATATCAATATCAAGCATACACCGTTGTAGGTAAACGATATTATATGCGACCAACTCTCATGAAAAGCACTGAGGGTGACAACATGAAGTTGATATTAGGGTAACTTTAATCCAGTATTCAGATTCGTACAAATATTCGGTTTTTAGAACGATTAACCGAGATTACAATGATAGCGTAGGTATGATAATAAAAAATCGGTTGTCTGTAAAGTCGGTTTACAGACGATAGTTGAACGTGACAACGTCTTAAGAAAATACTAATG
>JAOTAV010000007.1:633563-652357 GCA_026546445.1 Cyclargus thomasi
CCAATTTTCAGCCAAATCTGTTCTGCCGTTCTTGAGTTATAAGTGGTGTAACTAACACGACTTTCTTTTATATATTTGAGGGGGGTGAGAGAGATCTATAATTAACATAGCAAACAAAAGACTTGAGCAAATTAGCATGTTTATTATTACAAAAAAAGTAATGACAATTAATTCAATGTTATCGTTCCTAATATCAAAATAAATTTGTGAAGCTTATTGCATAAACAATACATATAGAGGTACAATCTCAGGCTAGTAATGTCCGATCAACAAAAACTTCGTTCCTAAAAACGCATAACGTAACCTCGTGTTAAAAAATGTAATATTTTAAATTTCATCAACTCAACCGTCGCTAAAACCCATAGGTGTGACAAATACCACATATTGCACAAAAGGCCCATTTGAACCCTCGAGCAACAAGTGTATGGGGGCTCACCCTACCCCACGACAATAAGTCACCAAGTGGGTAATATATTCAACCTCGGGCGTGGGAAGGTTAAGCGTCAGGTGTAGTGATTTGTTGAGGGTGTTTTTTTTTTTATCTCTTTGAAAGTGAATTCTGTAAACTTTTTAACGGATACATTGCGATAGTCCGAATTATAAAACAAAAATTTATTTAAGCTACGTAGTTATTACACAGTATTTGGGACTGCTTTAAAATATTTATAATGACTATACTACGATGTCATTTAGCATAATAAAAGTCTTTAGACACTAGAGTTAAGAGTCTAAAGGTGAGCGTATTAAAGTAGATAAGAATTTAAAAAATATATTGTATAAAAAACTTTATTATCACAGTTTTTGAGCAATTACTTAACAGGATTAAATAATACTAAAGACCTGTTACACAACTTCCTGATTAGTGTCAGATTAACCACAACTTATTTGTCAGATTCTCTGGACTTGGTCAAGTAAGTAGTGAAACAGGTCCTTATTATAATAATAATAATTTTAACAATTATAATATACCACAATTGATGAAACATATTGCAAAATATAATACATATACAGGAGTTAAAATAGGTTATTGAAACGTATGTAATAAACTCAAACAAAATCACAAATACATTGTATAAAACAGTTATTCATTATTAAATTTATTTAAACTTAATAAAGCACTTAACAAATAACTATTACAATGACCGATTACTTTGGTCAAGTTAAACTACAATTGTAAAGTATCCGTTATGGGAGTGACAGCGACTGCGTTGAAGTCTAATGTAGACAAGATTCTTCGTACAAAAAATCTAACAATTAAAGATACATTACCACCCCGCTATCAAACCATAGAGACAATTATACGAAAATCACAACCAAGCATCATTAACGTCATAACTAAGATCACAATCATTATTAAAATAGCTCAGCCATAATCTGTAAATGTGTCTAAAATGCCCAAAGTGGTCCTAATACACATTTAATTATCGTCCTAGTGACCCCTTTACACTTGTTTACATCTTAATCCGGGAACGATCGCGGGCGAAACGGGACCGCTTGCCATCTGTCGTATCGCCCAAAAAACCTCAATGTGCAACCCTGGGAACCCTGTAGACGAGAGCGTTCCCACGGACACCCCTCAATTCAATAACCAAATTAGCCTTTACGTTACCCTATTTCGGATATGAAGGATTCTGCATCTATTCATCGATAAAAAATCTCTGCTGTCCCGCTCTAGAGTACTACGTTTTTATATTTCCATCCCCCTCGAATGCACGTGTTCAGAGATCGTATATTTAATCTGTGCTCGTGTGTGTGCGCGTAGCACCTGCCGGCGCGCGCGCAGCCCATTGGCCGCCGCTATCATCTCACAGATTTCTTTTTAACTTTAACTTTTTGTAATATCTTTCGGACATTAAAAAAATCCGAACACGTTACGACTCGTACGGTCATAATTTGGTGCGTAGGTGGTATACCAAATCTATAATGAGGCATGCGTTAGTTTTTTTTTCCATAAATGCGTAGGATTAGAAAGCCTCGTTTCGGTTATAAATATTCAAATCTAATGTTAACCCTCAAGGGCTAAGTGTGTCACAAATTTAGAATCAGGTGTATCATTGTCACGCGCGGCACACGCGATTTAAGAGGGGTCGTCCCCCTGCCTAAATGACCCCAGCGCTGTTACGATGCATTGTTTTGACCTCACGCCGCCTGGGGTCATGTGGGACCCCAGCACGAGCCCAGCACGTGACCTCTATGATAAACCTCATTTCAATAATTGTATCTTTGTTCATACATTTAGGGTTACAACTATAACACGCTAACTTGATTATAATTACAAAGTGTTTTTAGTACTTTGCTTTAAATTTATGAGTAACATTTTTGTAAATAAAATAAAAAGCTGATACAAATTTTGAAGTTGATTAAATTAGTTATTTCTACTTTACTACGTTACAAAACCATTTAAATACAAGCCAAAAACAAACAAATTTCAAAAATCCAAATAGTTGTAACAAAATACTCAAACCATAAAAGCTCATAAAAACACATTAGCATAAGCACTCCGAAATAAAAGAAACAGTAAGCTACTATTGACCACGACAAGTGGCAATTGTCTAAAGTCACAATTGTTTAACAATAACCCTCGACAAAACAGTACGCGTACAAAAACAATTGTTCGTAGCTAATGACTACGGCGTAGCGCCTCGTAGACCGTAACTAACAATAACAGTTATCAGGCTGAACTATCATAAGTGCAGTATTGTGATAATATTGATGAAAAATATATCAGGGGTATCACGCACACACGCACAGGGGTGATGCGTGCGCGTGTGTTGGGGGCGGGCGCGCGAGTATATAACGCCGCGCGGCCGCTCAGCCCCACATTCCCGCTCGCTCTCTCGCCAGCAACACACGCCAACATGTCTCACTACGCCAACAACGAATACATCATCTCGACCAACAACTCGATCAACGAGAACAAACACAACACCGACAAGATGAAAAACAGCGGCTTCAAGGCCCTCCTGAAGCCGCTCATGAAAATAATTAAGAAGACGACGAAACGCGCGCCAAAATGTGAACCATGCTACGAAGCAGACCAGAATGCCGCCAACGAGGCGTTGGAGAGGAAGATCTACAACGAGATGGACGCGTGCCAATCGGCCGCCTTCCTTGTGACCAACGCCGACAACTCCTTCGACCTGGTGCCGATCTCCCGGGAAGACTTCTACATCCCAGTCCACTTCGCTCGCACCGACGCCGGCACCTTCTTCTGGACGACAGTCTCGAAGTGCGACGCCGACTTCGCCACTTCCGAAGTGTACACCGAGTGCCAGACCGCGGAGCAGCAGTACCCAGTCTACCAGGACCGCTGGGTCCAGGCCTGAGTCAGCCCAGCAACGAATACGATCAGTGTCTTCCGTGAAACCAGTGCCCGGTTTCGGCAACCGTCTGTGATGTTAATATAGTGCCATATAGCTTAGGTTAGGCTTCTGAACTCCCGAAGAGCTTTAATAATTTATATTGTGATATAGGATTAGGGATTTATTATTGTGATCGAATGCTTTAATAGATGTAGGGTATTTATAAAACAAAGTTATGAATAAAAAACAATTTACCGTATATCATCTTTTGATTGCCACCCCTAGAATAAGTTAACCTACAAAACCATGAAGTGTCAATCAAATTGACACCCCTAGTATAAGTAAACCTATACCATAAAGTGTATTGATTGACAACCCTATATTCTAGAATAAGTTAAGCTGGCAGCGCTATCATGAGTTAACCCGACAGTATAACCTGTCTGGCTTCATTTGGGTCCGGTTTTGGGCTGCGATCCAGCGCGAGCCGAGACCGGTCGCGGTTGCGCACGTGCAAGGCCCACGGCGCGGCTACCGGGTTTATAATGGCCGCTCTTCGTTTTGCCGCGCTTTTTCTTTTCACATTCTAAAATTAAAGAGAGACTGATTTAGTATTAAGGTAATACTAAAGCGTTAACATAACGATAAATGATACTGTAAAATAATTATTAGAAACGGTGATGAACTAAAATGAAAACAACAATGATTTAATTTTATATGAGTTTGAGATTTCGGATCGAGTCTCGATCCTTGCTTATTTACACTAAAGGAGATGATAGATCTAAAGTAGAGTTATGACATATGAAGTATACTATGATATATGCTAAAATTTTATGACTGTCAAAACAATTACCAATCAGGTACATTATAATCTACGTTATATAAATTACATTTTACACACGTCATAATATTACATGCAGTTAGAATAGCATTTAGTAAATATTACATGCAATTAGAATAGCATTTAGTAAATATAACATGCAGTTAGAATAGCAGCTAGTAAATATTACATGCAATTAGAATAGCAGCTAGTAAATATTACATGAAGTTTGAATAGCATTTATTAAATATAACATGCAGTTAGAATAGCATTTAGTAAATATAACATGCAGTTAGAATAGCAGTTAGTAAATAATACATGCAGTTAGAATAGCATTTAGTAATAATAACAAGCAGTTAGAATAGCAGTTAGTAAATATTACATGCAACTAGAATAGCAGTTACTAAATATATGGTTAGCTGAATGACCATGACTATACCTAAACTTAAGACAATTAGCCAAAAGATGACATGCATACGAAAATATTATGGCCAATGATGTTATTAGTCAAATTATTTCAATCTATTCAGAACTTTTGGCTAGTCGCGTTAGTTTTAATAGAAATTGAATGCAAAAACAAACTCACCTCACCATACACAGAAATAGAAGATAGAATGGAAGATTACTTCATAACTATCAAATCATTCGTTTATCATATAAATCCAAGTTTTGAAAAATTTAACAAAAACTAGGAAATAGGTTAACATCCATGCAGGATCAAATAAGGCATCTAACAAAAAAATGCTTCTAATGACATTTAATACTAATTATGCCGCAGATTGTAATTAATTGCAAAAATAAAAAACAACCAGTTTCGCGTTAATTAAATTATTGATAGCAACATTAGCAATAAAGTCCAAGGAAAGTAAAAAAAGCGAGCACGTCTCGACAAGTTCCAACCTGCTGAAATCATCCGAGAGCTTTTTAAAAGTTGCACAATAAGCTCAAAGCTCAAAAGGACATACACAATGAAATAATTTATGCATTTAACTTGCACGTGCAGGCATCCAAACAATGCACGCTGTGTCCAAACAATGCTTCCCGTTGCCAAAATTATAACAAAAATTTTAACGAGGAACCCAAAATTGCACTAAAATGACTTTCATAAGTGCATGTCATTATAACGTTTCCTCGTTCTCTTAAAGTTCTTAAACCATGCTTTGCTCCTTTTATTTTTAAATTACCCGTAACAACCGACGAGTGCCATCCCAGCAGTAGTACTGAAGCAAAATTATACGCCAACATGTAATAAAGTTTTGATGAGTACGAATTATATGATGATCTTTAAATTGCTATGAAAATGCTCGTTCATACAGTAGGTAGAGAAAAAAGAGACCTGCGTCGCGAGCACCTTCTGGAAGATTCGTAAGATAAATTCCAGCAAATTTAAAACACTATAAACACCTATTCCATTATAAATAATGATATGCTCGCGCCGTGGGAAAAAACGGAAAGGTGATACTTAAAAAACTCCAAACGAAACAAATTAACATAGGTGACACAAACAGATACAACTTTTACTCCGCGTTTATGTAGATGACGAGGAACCTGATATGCTAATATATGACTAAAGTCAGATTACCGCTAGCGCCTGCTCATAATCACCCGCTAGGGCTGCCTCGAAGCGATATTCTAGTCCATAAACTACAAAGTTTACTGTTCCGAAGCAAAAACAGTAAACAATACTATTTCCAGCCTCACAGTTATACGCCACCATAAAAGGAGCTAATACTGTTTTCTTACTCTTATTGAAGTGTGTCATAAACGGCAAAAAAAAAAAGATGGCGTCCCTAGCGAGGTAATAATACCATTTGCGCGGCCGCGGCCGATCCGTGAGAATTTTCGGCAGATGTACAATTCCTCGCTACGAGAGCGTTTATTTTTTTTCTCGTCGTCTTCGTATCGTTTTGGGCCTCGTTTGTGAGTCATCGCATTGTGGATGCACGTGTACGCTCGGACTTTCGGGTTTTTTTTTTTACTTTTCGGGTTAGAAAGGAGTTTTTGCAACCCTTATTTCAAATTCCGCAACTCTTGCAAATTTTTCCATTTATTTTTTGCTCGACTCCTTAATGCACGTGTGCGATAATTGTAGTTATGGAAATCACGAACGTCTCGAATTGTTATCATTGTATTGTTAACTGTTGCTTTCACTGAAATTTTTTAGATTACACAGGCATTAAAATTTCTTATGTTAATGAATGCTACAGATTTATTTAAATTCCATTTAAATATAAAGCTAACCACATTTCCTCATATTTTTGTAATTAACGAAATGTTTGCATTATAATTATCCAATTAAAGAAAAATTCTAATCAAATTAACTATTTAACAACCATCATCACATAATCAACTGTTATAACGTTATATTGATACTAAATAAAATGGCGAATCTTAATTTCACCTAACTCGGTCAATCATAAATTTATTCATTTTGACATCGTGAGAAACTTAGCAAATTTACTTAATAAACGCTATCGAAATAGATGATGTGGTTTTAGAATGTATGCTTAAATTATTTATGAAATCTTAAAGGATTTATTGTTTTCGATAATTAAGCAGTGAAATTTTATTTTATTTTTAGCTCAATATTTGAAGTGTAAGAACATAACAGAGATAATATAATTGTTTATGCATGACACATGTCAATAAGTATAGAGTACAGATACATAATATATTCAGTTAAAGTCTTACTTTTATAGTTTTGCAATAAAGACAAAAGTAAAGTGATATAATAGAATATACATTAAATTGACAACACTATTATGTTACAGAAAAAAATATATAAATCATATAATAATTTGTATAATAAGTTGAACTTAGCATTTATTTTTACTAGCAACATTATTCCGACCCAGTCTTTTGTTTTCGGTTACAATTGCACTACAATTATTTAATGATTTTATACTTGATCAAGAGTTTATAATCTTTTGGTTTTTTTTTTTGTAAGATATGACATGTTATTTATGTAAATAAATAATATTTTTATACAATGTGTATGAAAATACCATATAATAAGATATGAAAAACAGGATTTTATCCCTCCATCGGGTATTCAAAGTTTGATTTTGATTATAGAAAATAAATTTTACTTCGAATTACATACATTGCATATATTATAAAACAAACAACACTTTGTCCTATAAATCTCAAGAAGGATTAACATTTACTTTTTACAAAAACTTATATTAAAATACTCGAGTAGGTCTCATAATTATGCGAAATAAAAAAAAAACATAATTGTGCGAAACAATTTACAGACTTTTTGAATTTAGAAGGTTTTTTCTATGTTCAACTTTTAGTAGCCAAACTATAATTAAGCTACAAAGTATAATCCGTAACTCGTCCAAACATTTGGTTCAATCTTGATGAACGATCGCTTTTGTTTCATAAAAAGTGTTTGGTATATTTAGCTAATAATGACATAATACGAACGGGGATAGCTACGCAAGGTCACAGGGAGAAGCTGAAACATGGTGTCAGATAACATTGTGACACGATGAATACATAAATAACATTATGTTAATCTCCTCAATATTATCATCTGTGCGTTTTCGCAACGAAGTTTTAACATTAAACATAAATAAATAATACAACTAAGTAACTTTTAATGTAATTTCTAGACATTTAAATATATTATAAAGTTATTGGTATTTTATTCATGCGATTCTTCTTGTGATTGTTGATATTTAATTAAACGGTGGTTTATAAATAAATATAGTTTTCTCAGTGCAAGTTTTTTGTTAATAAATGTATCTCCTTACATTTATCTTTTAAAAGATTTTTTTTTCTACTGGTTATTACTGGTAGTTTTGCCTTACAATTTTACCCTTTTCATTGACGTTCTAATGTTTATGGTTCTCAACGTTGGTGAGAGATTTCATCTGTTTTCAGAAAGTGAATAAGATGAAAATATCTTACAGTAATAAAAATGGACTACCTATCACTATTTTGATATTTTTGATTAAAAACCTAAGTAATAATTTTACAGTAAAAGATAACTCATATCAAGGATATATTCATTCATGCATTTCATACAACTTTGTATGACATCATTCAGTGTGTATGTCAATATACATACACCTGAACACATTTGGTGATATCACTGGCGTTTGTTCCATATTGATATGATTAAGAATAGAATTTAAAAATTTAATCTACCTCCAATATCATATAGTAAATATAATATTATCCTTGGTAGGTATAACAATAGTACAATACCAGATATATAACAACATAACATTGACATTTGGTAGTAATTATTCGCGTGAACACTTTCCTATCACATTGTAAATATAATTGCGACCTTTAGAGGCTGCTTCACTACTTCCTGATAAGTGGCGGACATTTCACACTTTTTGTGTCTTATAGGTTATGAATAGCCTATACGGCTCTTATCGGGAAGTGACGATAAGCACCATCATACAATACGTAGCTGCTCTATCAAAAACACTGCTTTTATGGTGTAATAGCCAGGTAACATTATTCTAAATCCAGTAATGCAATCCGTCGCTGATTTACATTCCAGCGCCAGCTTTTATTTATCCAAGTATTAACACAAGCGGTATCGGTTTACTAGATTTAAATAATTTATAAAATATTTAAATCCAAAGTAGAGCGGTAATACTACAACTGATATTATAGAAGATTAAAAGTAACGGGTGTTCAGTGTATGACTATAATAACGTGTTTTTTTTTCAATCATATAAAAATTAATAAATCATCGACCATCGTCGACATTACCATAAATATGATGTTGCTAGAAATTCCAACATTTCAATTACAAGTATTTTCTACATGTGACAAATACCTTACGTCGATTAATTTGTTATATTGTAAATAAATATAAAGCATGTCAAATTTATAGTATATTTTATAATCCTAATAATATTATCAATGCCGATGGCTAGTAATATTTCTCTGATTTGTGATTAAAATATTTTGTACAGAGTAGGATAGGATGAAAATAACCCCGGCGTAAAGATAGCGGACAAACAAACAGACAATCACGCTGTCAGGGATAAATATTAATTATGAATTAATTAAATTAAATTTAGTTTGTGACAAAAAGCCCATTATTTTATTTTAATTTATGACCGCGGTGAGAAAAAAAAGCGAGAGAATCGCACATTTTTTCGGATCAAAAAACATTATATTATGTCTTATTTCGATTCTCAAGTCGTTATAATACCAAATTTCTAAAAATTTAAGAAGAGAAGTAGTTGCAGACAGACATATTTATAATATTAGTTTTTAGGATGATGTCATGTATATAACCATAATACTCAAATAATGAGTCATTTAGTCGGCAATACATTCAACAACTGTTAAAATTATTATTTGTTTTGTACTGAAATAATACGACATATATACCGCTCGTTCAATTTATAGTATGTAATAAAATAATATTATTATTACATTCTTAGGGTCTGTTTCACCGCACTGATAAAGTTTCTGTAAGGCTATCCACAACTTTTTTGACATATTCTCCATACAATATCAGTCAAATAAAGTTGTGGATTTATATTTAATTATCTGCAAGTGAAACAGGCCAGGTTCTTGTAGTATTATCTAATTGTACAGCGATTAAATTATATAAATTTTACACCGGTTTTTATATAAAATATTTTTTCTTACTTTATATTTTTTTCTTCTTTTACTATTAAAACTACACTAAAATTGCACTTATTACTTTTGCACATCATACGCATGTCCTGTCCTAGATAAAACTGGGACGATAAATCATCATTTTAACGCATAACACTATTTAGACAGATGTCGAACACTGCAGCACTACCTAAATTTTTTCTCTAGGTTTACACTTTGGCACTAACACTATCTTTCCTTCAGCACTTACACTTTCTGTCCTAGGCAAACTTGACACAAATACTTGCTTCCCTAGATATCCCACATTCTAACTTTTATAAACACTTTTGCACTAACACTTCCAACTTAGCCAACATTTTGACAATACCACTTCACACTATGGTTCCACTTCCTCGTTACTTCCTGGTTGAGGTGGCGAAATTAACTGAGCTGCTAACGGTAAATCTCGACATTTTGTAGGTATCACCCTCTTGCGCAAAATACATTCCCACGGTAAACTTTGACCCTATTGTCAGCAATTGTATTGTTATAGGGGGAATCTACCTTTCCCCTACATTATTGAGCATCTTAATAAAAGAATTAATAATAATAACAATAATAGACAATAATTGACGATAAAAACTTAATAATAATAACAATATTAGACAATAATTGACGATAAACACTCTAAAAATACTTTGAAACTTTGAATAAATTTGAATGCACTTCGTGATTTAGTACGTAGTTTTCCAGTTTGCTGCTAGATGGCTCTTTCGCATTTGGTCAAATTGTGCAAGCTGACACATAATATTAGACTTATGTAATAATGTATTTTAGTAAGCGTTATCGATAATTTTATAAGTAACTAATCTCGCTTAAGATTTTATATTCGTTAGATATTGCTATTTTGCTACCTTGTTTTATTATAATTACATATTTAAATATTTCGGACAAAGTTTTCTATTAATATTGATTCAAATTTTATTAAAAAAATATGTCATGAATAATAATTTACGACAAAGTATTTCAATAACAGCTCATATTATGGCGTACAGTACCACTTAATTGACAATGACGCGACCCGTGCGGCGCACGCGCAACCATTAGATTACAATTGACGAATTATTCTCGAATTAACTGGTTGTTAGTTTAATTCTAGCCTTAGCTTTACTTAATGAGTCAGTTATTGAACATGTTTGTTAGCTTTTCGATATTATAATATAGACATGTGACTTTTGACTATCAAGGACTTATTGAAATAATCCCTAAAAACGTTTGTGCTTTAAATGCTGACAAGCGTACAAAAAATAACAACATGAGTCATTCCCGTTACAAAATCATGGCTACGGATGAATAGCTGTTGTAGTATGGCTTTGCGCAAAAATTGTAATCACTGGTCAAGAAATTAAAAAATAAGCCCGTTACTTAAGGCTGTAAAAGTCGTAGTCTGTAAATATTTTCGAAAAAAAAAGTAAATTTCATAATTGGCAATCATGCCACGCTCCCGCGCTCGGGCCGTGGGAACGGCGACAGTTGCGCGCGACGTAACACCACCTGCCCCCTTCGGCAAAAACATTTTGAATTTGGAACGATTCGCTTGACCTTGAATTTTATATTGACTAGATTTTTCATACTTTTTTATAGATGCTGTTAATATCGTGACTGCCATCAACATTGTGAGTTTAACGATTACTCTATAATGAGGTAGAGATAAATTATAACTGGGTATCTGGGTAAGCGCGTTGTGGCTAAGCTACAGCGATTATAACCGAGTAAAGTTTGCGATATATAGAAAAAATATTAATAATAATCAGAAAAATTGCATTACGCACATTGAGTTTATAAGTACTGAGACATGACTTTATTTGCAGTTCCAGAACATAACTTTTCTATGAATTTGCAACTTGACCAAAAGTTTCTTATAATTTTAGAGGAGAAGATTCCTAATTAATTAGTCATTTTATCATAATCGATGCAAAACTTGTGTCAGTCATGAGTGTCATCTCATATAAAGTGTATTATATTATTTGATAACAATATAAGATAACATAATACCGAAACATTTGATGTTTAAATAAAATATGTTAAAAAGACCTTGTCTATTTTTGTCTAATAGGCTGATATTAGGTGCCACTGTATTGTAATAATATTACATTTAAATATATTAAGAATACACTTTTCTAAGTTTTCCTCGTCAAATTCTCAATTGCTGCCTATTTCTTCATTCATTTACTATGATACTAATTTTTTACGCGTAATTAAAATTACAAATCAATAAGATACGCTAACTGGTTTCTTACGTTATGGGAGAGCGCTCATAGACCGCTATGAGTTTTTTTTCTTTTTCTTTTTTACACGCGTCCCGGCCCGCGCCATATGTCGCGTGGACCGTGGGAGCGCGCGCAATGTGTGCTCTCCTTTATCAACTGTCATTGGGTGTGTGCCAGTATGGCGCGAGCAATTTTAATCCCCTTCGGTATTTAAATTTTTAAATTGTGACAACGTTTTGTGTGATATTGGACAATAAACGCGTGTTACTTGACTGTTGATTACTCGAGAATCTTAACATTATTTTTGTGCAAAACACAAAAATAAAGTTAAGATTATAAGCATCTAAATTTATCAATGACCCTACCATTTTAGTTCAAAAGGGAAAATACAAATGCCATTTCAAATATAGCTACAGACCTACGTCCAAAATAATAAGACATTTAAAACTTACAGAGATAAGTGTTGGTATGAAACCAAAAACCTTTACAGCTATTACAGATAATATACGTATTTAAATGTCAAGAATAAGAAATAAAACACGAGGGGAGTGCAACTGGCGCGAGCGAGCGTGGGAACGTGACCAGTTTTCAAATAAAGAACGTCTTAGAAAAGGTGCAATTCTTTTTTTCTTTAAACAACCTTTTTTATCTCTAACAGAAATGGAAGTGAAATTTGAAATTTGAAGCTTGGAATTTCGAAGTTTAACTTTTTACGGGGGCTTTGGAAATGTCGTGAGGTTAGCTATTAAGGCGAGTAGCGTAAAATTAATATAGGCTAAGGATAGGGCTAAGCTTGCTTTTTCAAGATTTTTCTTGTTGATTGTTTGAATATATCCCATATTTCATTTGTTGTCAAAAGTCAAAACTTAACAAATGCTTATGAAATTTTTGTAAATTTCGTTGTTTTCTAAACGACTTTCTCATTACTTTCAGTCTTGTCTAGAACTAATAAATTGCATCTTTTATTTCTCTTATGAATACTTTATTAGCATCATAAAACTATACGGTGCCAATAGAAATCTATATCTTATGCATGCAAGAAATGATTATAGTTTCCTTTATAAATATTATATTATGAAATGAAATGTGCAATATGTTCTATTTACATAAGATATCAGTTCGGTTTTATTTTTATTTTGGACGCCTTTTGATAACTTTTACACCCTTAGCTTTGCTTTTGCTAAATTTGAAAAAAAAAATCGCCAAATCAAAAATATCACTGTTAACTTACGAAAATAATTCAATAATCTCAGCTTATGGTTGCTTAATATCAGGTCTGGATATATAAATATATGGGCAGCAGCGCGAGCGTTCTAAACTCCTAGGGAGGCATCGAATTGCGTAAATGTACATAAACGGGCTGAAATAAGTGGCCTACAGTCATAATAAAAAGGTAAATCTTTCACTGCTTAACATTCTGACATATCTGATTACTGAACCTACTTTAGCAATCTTAAGTATTCTGTCAAACTTTGGTTTGACGGAATACTTAAGACTTACTTACTTAACCTACCCTACGTTTACCACAAATGTATTCCGAAACCAAAACATCTAACGCAAATTCCTTCACTCATCAACAGATATCAATCAACAATTGAACATCTGCGTGTTTTTTCCGCCTCGCCACCGTGGGAACGCACCGTTTCCTTGGCCATATGCGACAGAAAAAAGTGCAATTTATAAGAAAGGGGGAGTAGTGAGAACGTGACCCGACAATGCGCTTCCTGGCTTCCCTCGCCCGTCATTATAGCCCTTACTGTGTCTGCACAGATATCACAATCGGATACGCTTTTAACAAATAATGTTAAATACTTTAAATGGAAGTGAAACCGAAAATGAACCTTAACGATAAAGAATACGGTTTTATTTTAAGTAGTGATGACTTGGGGATAGTTTCTTCAATATCGAATGGCATTATACGTGACCTTTGGATTGTGATGATAATTGATTTCGCCCCGTTAGGCACACACTTTTTTATAGCACGCTTAGGAATTGAAAATTAAGTATACATCTGCAAATGTGAGAATCTTATAACATTTGTTACTTGCAACTTTTTCTAATGATTCTATTAAAAGCTTCTAGAAACATGCTACTCTTCCATTAAAGGTGGTTTTTTATGTTAATTCACTCATTAAGTTATCTAAAAAGTATATGAAATAATGTCAATAGGCCAAAAGTTTAGTTTAAAAGCTTTTTTATCAATTTTAGACTAAACAGTAAAAGCTCATCAAACTTACATTAAGTTTAAGATTGGCAATAAAAACCTAATCGACACTTTAAACCGACTGAGATAACTTTGATTAGAAAGTTACCTCTTCAATCAACACGCTAGACAAAAACCTACTTTGAA
Source organism: Cyclargus thomasi (assembly GCA_026546445.1). Taxonomy (NCBI): domain Eukaryota; kingdom Metazoa; phylum Arthropoda; class Insecta; order Lepidoptera; family Lycaenidae; genus Cyclargus; species Cyclargus thomasi. Next base: position 647,886 of record JAOTAV010000007.1, read on the forward strand.
TAACAAAAACAATATAGATCGAAACTTGAAAAATTTAGTACCAATTAAAAACGACGAAAGAACAGTTATGAATCTAAATTCGAATATCGCGAAAGGAAATAGCGGTCATTAGCGTTATCAATTTCCTCTGTTTAATTAAAACTGGCATATATCTCTGCATACGTCTCTATATCTCTAGCGGTCACAATTCGTGAGCCGTCGCTTCCATTACGGCAATTGGTACGTGCTGTGTGGGCACATTATTTCATTGGCACGAGTGTCGGACTATCACGCGCTGCCCGGGGCGAGGGCGGGGGGAGAGCGGCCGCGGGGGGAGGGGGGCCCGAGTCCGACCGTGGGAAAGCTCTGCCTTTAACGTGTCGCACGTGCTGGAAACGCTACCACAATCAACATAAGAGCGAGATAGAGAATACACAGCGTGAGTGCGAAAGGGACGAAACGCATTAAAACTCGGATGATTTGTAGGTGAAACCGAAATGCATATTTAGAGATTTCGCAACCGTTAATTGCAATTGCATCGTCACGTGAATACCACCAGGGTCGACCTTCGTGCTCAATCACGGTGGGTGGTGTCGGGTGTCGTGGTGTTGGATGTCGGGCATTTGGCGACCGCATCGCGCCAAATGTTACGTACGCCAACTTGACTCATAATCTTAACGGTCTTTAAACGGCTTTAAATCAAAGCTGTTATCCTGTAGTTTTACTAAATACTGCACTGAGAGCGCTTCACTTTTACTGTTAGTAGCAACACCATGAAAACCGGGGCTTAAACATAAAAAAAATATATTAATGAACATGATATTTCTATAATATTGTGGAGGCGAATTTTTCTGTGTTGTGTCTTATTTCAAATAATTGTTTTTATGCATCAGACGCCTTCTCTCATGTAATAGATAACTGTAGTGAAATTTCTTATAACTGACCATGTCTAATGCCTTAGATATTTGCTCGGTTCAAATGGGTTTTATATATTAATGGGTATTTATCACGTTGCATACTTACGGTACTTTATATACAGTCTCAATAATTATACCAAAGAGTTACGGTGCGCAAAAACTTTTTTAATTGCAATGTTACAGGCGAAAGTTTTTTTAGCAATCGTAGATTATAGTTCCATAGATTACTTATTTTATCAGTTTGAGGTAAAGCACTGTCAATAACCTTTCTTGGGTAGTAGCCAAATATTAGAATGGCTTCGCTGAATTTAAATGCTAAAAGCAAAAAGCCACATTTGCATATCACTCAGAAGAACTACAAAACAGTATATTAAATAAAAATATTGCCGCAACAAAAAATGTTAATTCTCCGAAAACTCTTTGACCGACACAATCTGTTCAGAAACTGTCGCCAGCTAACCAAAGTATAAGGTGACGTAACATAAGGAGTATATTTCTTTATTTTTTAAATCTCTGAAACATAATCGTCCCATCCGGTACGATTAATAGAATGACCTACATGGTGGACGGTCTTCGGTAATTTCGCCAATGGATTACAAACTCTAACACGCAAAAGTAGAGTTCAAAATTGATCGATAGGGTTGCAGTATTGAAAGGCACGGGATGAGCAATTTTTATAGTCATTTTAACTATGGCATTCATTGGGTTGAAAGGAACTAAATGGCGAACATCCGTGGTGCCTATTGAAGTGGCTATAAACGGTATTATCTGTTTGTGTTCCATCGAAATCGGCATAGACGTGCCGCGTACATAATCATTGTTTATTGAAGATCTCGAAATTCGACACCGCCTATTGTCTGGTTTCTGGTTAAAGTGACAGTTGCTTAAGAACTCCATAGCTAGAGCCAAAAAAACCAATTAAAAAAATAGAAAATATTCTTGCACGTCTCATTATTTATAATTATTTATAGTTGAAACACTATGAATATTTAGCTGTGAGAATGAGAGCAAACTTGAGCGATGCCTATAATAAATCAGTACCTAAATGCTAATGTAGAGCTAAGGAGCGCGAAACATGCATGCTTCTGCCTACTCTTTTAGATAAATGTTGTAATGACAGTGATTTATCAATAAAAAGATTCACTGAAACATCAACAGAAACACTTAAATATATTGAAAAATAGACAGACTTAGAGAAACATATGCATTATAAATATTATATTCTTGACACAGTAAAAAGTAGTATTCTCGTTTTGCAAAACACAATTAAATTAACACGCGAGTCTCTACATGTCCAGTGTAATTGAATTTATATAAGTTAGCAGTTTTAATAATTTATATCACATTTGCACATAAATCGTCCACATATACAAGCGGAGGCGCCAACTTGCCGCCACCCGCGCCAGTTACAACAACACAGCTCTTCATTATCATCGTACATACGGGGTTAAACAAAAAGGAGATTTCGCTTTTTATAACCCGCATAGTCATTACATAAGCTTCTGATTTACACAATTTCAATTAACAAAGTCTTAACTCAGTCCGGCGTGTTGTTGTTTTTTTCAGCGCTACGAGCTACGCGCTACGCAACATTATCGCTATCCCGCTCTAACGCATGCGAGCGCGCGCGTGTCGTGCGTCTCGCTCGCACTTCCTGCGCGCGCGCCTCCCGGACAGCGAGACTGTGGGAAAAGACGGCAGGTGTTATGCGAGATCGTGAACAACCACGTATTACCATTCACATTATTCAACAATAAATAATAATAATAAGAAGCCGTAGTGCGAGTGCCGAGCACGCGCAACGCACACAGGCGCGCGCGTGTGTGCGTACATTAGCTACATGTTTCGTTTTGTGTTAGGCGTAGGCGGGCGTGTTTTCAAATAGGAATTTTCATTAGTTAGGAGCGTAAATAACTTAGCTGACAGATATGACGTTTTGATTCTTTTCCTTAGATTTAAATATTTTTGTCGTAGATAAATAATTTTATGGAGATAGGGGTATGTTTGATAAAATATTTCTCGATTTGTTTCGACTTAATATGAGATAGTTTTATAGGCTAATCATAAGTTTTAGTTGGCAAAAAGCTCGTTGCAAAATCCGGGCCTGTACGCTCTGCGTATTTTCAAAATCCGCATTGAAAAACATCATCAAATAAATTTAAAAAATTCGCGGGTTTTTTACCGCGAGTGTGGATACTCTCTTTTCTTATATTATTGAAAGCAAAAAATCCAGGTACAGTTTTTATATTGTTTTTGACAGTTTTCCTTTTTTTTTTATTTTTAACCTTATTTTTTACCGTGCAACTGATTTAAAAACTGAAATCTTACAAAGGTTTGGGAACGGTACCACAAGTATTGCACATGAGTAGATACTGGCCATAACCGCGAAAACTTACAAGTGTCTTCCATTCAAGTTTTAAAAATCGAATGCACTTTTTTTCACCAGCCAGGAATTTTAAGCAACGGGTTTTCTACCCTTAAAAAAGGAGTCAGATGGCTCAGATTTTGCATTTTGCCAAAAATTGCTACCAGTAATTAATATTTTTATGATAATTTATGATCTTACTATTTAAGATTTTGATAGGCCTAGCCTAATTTATGTTCTCATTAAAATGATTAACCCCGCTCAAACGGTAGGCATTAACTGTCACACAAATTAATGATATCTTTGCCATCTCATGGTGCTATGTAAATAAAATTATATCCATTAACATTATTTAATACTGAAACAAAGTTGCGGGCAAAAAATCAAAGGTTAAGGAACTAAAAGACATTTTTCTTCCTTGAGCTTAATAAATTTAAATAATATACAATGCCTATCATTAAAAAGCCGCATATTTTTTTGCAGGTGGGTGCCAAAATATAAATCCGACGAGATATTATTATGAGATTTTTATCAGTTCGTCTAAGAGAAGCCGGCCTATTGCGGCTAGAATAAAGGTAAAGTAATTGTATTTTGAGTTGTAACAATTAATTTAAGGTCAAATAATGAGTTCTTAGATCAAATAATGATAACGATTATTTGTTTGCGAAAAAAATATATTACGATAGGCAGATGTCTGGAGAATTGTATAAGAAAAAATCGAATCCATTAATGGAACAGATTTGTCACGGAATTAAACGAAAGATATTAATTTTTAGATTTTTTATATATACAAATGCTTTAGGAAATGCAGTTAGAAGACCATTTTAAAATAAAACCTTGCTTTTCATTACTTAAAATTTTAATGTCTGACTGTTAACATTTTATTTATTATACATAATTATGTATGTGAAGGTTTGCTTTTAGTTTCTTTGAATGTTTGTCTGTTGATCACGTCGGAATTTTGGAACAAATGATTTAAACTGGGCTAAAGCCCAAAAAAAAGAAAGAGAAGTTATGAATAACTAGAACATATAAATGACGACCTGTGTAGCTCAGTTAGTTGCTTAAGGCGAGGGTTACGGGTTCGAATCGCACCGACGGAGCAAAAAGTTTTTCAGTGTTCCTGGATGTGTCTTAAATATGTGTATTATATAATAAAAATCTTAAATATGTATATAGTATAAAAGTATTAAATATATTTCCGTTGTCTG
>JAOTAV010000007.1:652457-682881 GCA_026546445.1 Cyclargus thomasi
GTGTTAAGCTTATGTAATAGATTTTATTATGTAGTTGGGTTGGTTTAAGCTGTATTTAAGAACTTGATCTGCATTAGTAATTAGTAAGTAGATAACTTTGATTGACATTTTTAATTAATATTACATTGTATTTTAAATAGTTAATATAAGGTTGTTGTTATCTCAATAAAAATAAAAAAAAAAAATAAAAAAAAAATTAAGTAATAAAACTTACTTTTGCTACCCCCTGTATAACATCATGCTACGACCATACGAGCAGTAATCAAAAAATGTTGCAAAAACGGAATAATTTATTGAATTTCAATATATGAAGCCTGTAAGTTGACTGACTGACTAACTGACTGATTGACTGATGGATTTGCTGGCTGACTGTATGACTGACTGACAAAGAGATCTATCGACGCATAGCCCAAATGACTGTATGGGAATGGTGGGCTGAAATTTGACATGTAGGTGACGTAGGCATTCCCTAAGACAGGATTTTAAAATTCCACCCCCGAGGAAATGAAAAAGGATGAAAGTCTGTATGAAAATACTACTTAACGTTGTGACACGAGAATTTTACATATAATAAAATATTTTAATAATAATAATCTTAATAATATTATAAATCTGAAAGTTTGTGAGTTTTTTGTTTGTTACTTTTTCACGCTTAAACGACTGCACCGATTTCGATAAAATTTGGTATGGAGCTAGCTGGAATCCTGAATTAATACAAAGGGTACTTTTTAATCTCGTCTAAGCCACGGGTAGCGCTACGGGGCACAATTAGTAATATTTTAATTATAACCAAAAGTATTACCGGACCGATAAGACCTGCAAACCTTCAATAAGAAAGCGTATTCCCTCTTAAAAGGCCGGCAACGCTCCTGCAACTCTTTTAAAGTTACGAGTGTCAATGAGTGGCGGTAGTTGCTTCCCATCAGGTAGCCCGTTTGCCCCCTATTTTATAAAAAATACGTATGTAAAACTAGCCGACCCGACAGACATTGTCCTGCCGAGTTAATTTGTGAATCTAGACCATTTTTAAGGTTGACCATACAAAATATTTACTTAAATAAAGTCTATGAGGCTGTTTAAATTATGTGTCGAATAGACTATCCACAACTTATTTTACAGATTGATCATTCTGTCAGATAGCCCAATACGGCACTTTTCAGTAAGTCGTGAAACAAGGCTTATCTCAATGAATTAAATAAAGTTTTGGCGCAAAATTTAAAAGGAGAAAATTTTTACAAAAAAGTGACTTGCAATTTTAGTCAATAGAAATGACCACCATAACCGAAAGTCTGCGGCCACTAAAATTAAAAAAAAATCGAAACCAAAATTCTGAGCACGCTGGTTGCCTCAGTTAATTTACCTGAACGCCACGCGACAATCAACTTTAACATTCACACATTAAGACCTAGAACCCCTCAACGACACACACTGTCAGCCTTCTATGAAAATAATAGTCGCTATAATCATAGTACGGGTGATATATAAAAAGGCTTCGCTAACATCACTCATCATATTCTTATAGATCACCTTTGGTAATACACGTACGATGTATTTCATACTAATAATATGTGTTTGTGTGGTGCACATAAATGCTTTGCCGAACCCCGAACCCACGATAGAGACTGCCGCCAGAACCATGGGCAAGGACTGCTCCAAAGGGGTCTTCAGCGCGACCTGCTTGAAGATAGAAGCTATAACACTGCTCGAGAAGCTCAACTCCAGAGACGAGATTAAGCTGTTACCGGGGATAAGCGTCGTGAAGGAAGGAAACGATTCGAAGTCGGAGGAATTCGCGGCGGAGTTAGCCAGATCCTTGCCGGCTAAGCCTGAGGAGCGGCTGGACAAGTATTTGCTTTACCAGCTGGGTAACTACCTGGACAGCCACTCGGTGAAGTTCAAGTTGGCTGAGGAGGCGACGGAGGAAGCCAAGGATCTGGTCTCGGAGGCCAGAGCTAAGAAGCTTGGGGGGAAGAAAGGGGGCATGGGTGGACTGGTTGCTGCAGCGGTGATGATGAAAGGTATGTTAAGTTTTCCAAGTCTGTAGCATATTAGTATACTACTAGCTTTATTCCGCGGCTTTGTCCATCCTTTCCTCTGAGTGTTTGCCAACAAGTAAGAATATTGTTTGCTTCAGGTAGGGCATAAAGGATAAACAAACAAACATAAATAGGCAGACAAACAAACAAACATGTTTCCCCTTTATAATGTTGCTATAGATTTAGCCATCAGCTGTGCTACTGCACAAATAAGTCGGTAACACAGAAAATCGGCGCGCTTGCGCTAACTTCCATCGGGTTTCCCCTAAGTTCAATTCCCTACCTGTAATATTCCTATTCTCTAGATTAAGTCATTTTATTGGAAGGCCGAAAACGCACTTGCAACTCGTTTGATGTAGCTCGTTGGCTATTTTGACCTCACATAAAAAAAAATATCCACAACCGAACATAATATAACCTCCTCGTTTTTGGAAGTCGTTAAAAAGTTGGTGTCAGACTCAATTTTTATTCAAATGTCGGGTTGCATCATCCTTTTTTTTTATTTAATAATAGCTTTTGCCTCGCGACTTCGTCCGCGATGATATTTCCTGTTATGCTGATTTTCTCTTTAAATTTTCTAGAATTTTATTTGCTACAAACCTCACGAAGTCCCAGATCTCTCCAACGTTAGCGTCAGGAAGGAAAACCCGACTCATTTTTACAGTAGATGCCCGCTATTTTGTTGCGCGAAAATTTGTATATCACGGGAACCGTACATTTTCCCGGAATAAAAAGTATTTCATGTGTTGCCTAGACTTTGTAGCTAATAAATAAAAAAAGATTTATTCGAATCCGTTCAGTAGTTCCGGAGACACAAACTGTTTATACAAACAGATAAACAGACAAGTTTTTTTGTCGATTTGTGTTCTATTACTGTTCCTAAGTACCCCTACATTGATTACTTCGTAAGAATATTAATTGTACAGACACGCAAATTTTACTGTTATATATATTGTGTAGATCCGAAAGTACGCGACCGAATTTACTTTGCTGAACTTCCCCCCTTGACCTGTGGCAAGCGATTATCGTTAGCGAAAATCGCTTGGCGTGTTTTTGTATGGGATCGACATAGACGAACGAAAAGTCACTAGTGATCTAGTCGAGTTCGAATATGTCAATCCCATAGAGAAACACGCCAAGCGACTCTCGTAAACGATTATCGCTTGCCACTTGTCTAGGGGGGCTTGAGTTCCGACGTTTTCGGCTGACATGTCAAATAAATATGACCTCCAAATTTTTTATCGCTGACATTCACCACAAACCCCTAGGGGTCGATATATACCACTTTGGGAATCACTGGTTTAGATACTAAGCCCAGGGATACACGAAAAGTTTTTCAAAGCCAAAACAGCAAGCTAATTCGCTTATGAACTGGCTTGTCAAGCAGCTAGTTCAGGCTGTAACAGGGAACTAATGATTCTACATACATACTCCTTTAAATATTTAATTTATTTTGTTTTTAGTATTAGTTGTTACAGCGGCAACTGAAATACATAATCTGTGAAAATTTCAACTCTCTAGCTGTTACCGTTCTTGAGATACAGCCTGGACACAAACGGCCGGACAGACAGACAGACGTACGGACATCGAAGTCTTAGTTATATTATGTTAATTATGCTCTAAAACTGCCGACAGTCAAACTGTACTGAACAGTTTTGTGGATTTTGAGTTAACTTAGAATTAAGAAAGTTTATAAATAAAATAAAATAAATAGTAATAAGGGTCCCGTTTTTACCCTTTGGGTGCGGAACCCTAAAAATGTTCGTAACGCGGCGAACAGATGGTTTAGTAAAATTATATGTCAAGTACCCATGTGTCTATGGGCGGCGGTAGTTGCTTTCCATCAGGTAACCCCTTTGCTCGTTTGCGCCTTATAAAAATACCATCGTGTTGCATTCCAATAACTACTTCAAGTTCAATCGCTAACTGATACCTTAGTTATATCGCAGTGGACGAGCGGCTTAAGAATTCTTTTAGTTTAGCTGTAACGCTTATAAGAACTCGACGATCTCTGTGGCTCAGTTGGTAAGCGCGCTGGTAGCGCAAGCCGCGGGTCGCGGGTTCGAATCCCACCGACGGAGCAAGTTATTCAATGTTCCTGTGTCTTGGATGTGTATTAAAATATGTGTATCACATAATAAAAATCTTAAATATGTATATAGTATAAAAGTATTAAATATATTTCCGTTGTCTGGTACCTGTAACACAAATCCCTCGGATATTTAGCACGGGGCGAGACTGACGTCGTGTGAAGCGTCCAAAGATATTCTTATTATTATTACTTTTGGCAGCCCTGAGCTACACGTGACATTATGTTATACTGCAGTCATCATGTCATGTCAGTAATTGCTATGACGCGGTTCTGACGTCATAACCGACCTTCGCATACTCGTGCCTAGGTTTTCCTTATGCTCCATCCGGACCTATTCGTCTAGGAACTAAGGTTTTGAATGACCTGGGGGTCATAGATGACTTGGTAAATCATAATGCATTGACACTAGTGGACCTGACAGATGTTATCGTGCCGGTCTTATTTTTGAATCTAAACCGTTCTCAAGTCCCCTCGAACCGATTTTGGTGTCAAACGTCATCAAAATCTGTCCAGTCGTTTGGGAGAAGTTTAGTATCAAACACACGAACACAAGAATTATATATATTACTAGCGAATAGCGGACCCGACACACCTTGTTCTGCCGGGCTAATTTCTGAATCTAAAGTATTCTTAAGTCTCCCTGAATGTTATCAAAGTCGGTCCAGTCGTATGGGAGGAGTTCAGTGACAAACGCACGCACAGAAGAATTATATACCCAAGCTGAATTATGTGTGTGAGAAAAGATTTTACGTTTAAAACAAAATTGTATATTGTATACATTTGTTTTTGAAACGTTACATTTAAAATAGACGATGATTTCAACTTAAATATTGGTCCATATTATATTGACTTGCTAATTATTGCTTATCTTATCTGATAGATCTAAAACGGCTATTTATACTTAAGAACACCCATAGAATAGATCATAATACTTAACGAATGTTGCAACCATTAATTTATTCTGTTTTAAACAAAAATGTGTTACATTTTCAATAGTCAAGGTTGAAAGCTTTAGACATATTTAAATACTAATATGGCAGGGTAGTATACACATAACACAGGGTGTAACTAAACAAAGCTTAGTAACAGTATAGCTTGAATAATGTCTCCTATACAGGTTGTTACAAAAGTAAGCGAAACTACTTAAAGGATTGTAATAATAATCATGAAATTTGTGTGACGTACTTTATGAACAGTCCCTAAAGCTCAAAAAGCAAGCGTCTACCAAAACCCAAAAAATGTTTTCTCTTACAGCTCTGCTACTTTCATAGTGAACACCACTTTTGTTACATTCTGCATAGAGTTTCCTGTGAAAATGAATGTGCTAAAAGAGTTAACTTTACCTTTTACATTTCCATAAGATTTGAGACCCCTATAATGAGAGATTTTACATGGCACGGCGACCGTGTATAACTCTTGCTCACATACCATAAACACGGCGACCGTCTCAGTAGTGTATGGATTTTATAGATGTCACATGAGCATGGATGTAACACAGCACGGCGAACGTGCCGCGAATGTATGCATTTTGCCGTTGCCGGGAACTTTCATTATTGAATTAAAATATGCAGTTTTAACAGTTCTCGGCTATCGTGCACGCGTATATGTGTATATTGTCAATGAGATAATTATGAATCTGGACCATCTTGATACGCCGAGAACAACACTTGTAACACTTTCGTAATAAGTAGGCGTTATTTCAGACGTGTTAATAAAATATTTAAATCATTATGACATGTCACGCATGCTAAGATTACAAAACTAGATGACTTATTAAAATGATTCATATATTTTCTACACGAGTGGAAAACTTTACACCCTTTTTTAAAAAAAGAAGCGTTGATGTAAAAACATTAAATTTCTCCCAGTTTTAGTTGATATGGAGGAGGAACATGGAATACCAGTATTATTGTGAAATATGCTTTAATCTCTCTCAAATTTAATAAAACGCTACGCACACTACAATATTTTGACATAACAGGATAACGAAATACTTTTTTGTTTATGGTTGAAGACGAAGAAGAAGATGATGTTTTTTAACAAAATTTATTTACCTGGTTACGAAAGGTTTGTCAAATTGAAGTTTCTGATTGAATTGAGAATGAATTAGATTAGAGTATCTTTCTAAAAGTAGCAAAGCTGAAAGATAGACGTTTTTCTATGATTTATATAGTCCAGAGTCTCCGCGCGCCGTCATGAATTTGCCCTAACAAAGTAACTATGAAAAAAGTGCTATTTTAATGCTGTTACTTTTACAGTAAACTTTGTGTCTTCACGCACATACAATTTTCTATAATTTATTGCAACCTGTATTATTAGCTACTATTAATAATTCGGTGTTGAATTAATTAAACAATTAGCAAGGCACCTCGATAATTTCAAAGCCTCCGTCACGCTCTTGTATTACTCAGAAGTGTTAGAAATTAATTTTCAGTTGACCTATACCATCGCCACTCAAGGCAATCATTAATTAAATATTTATATTCCGTTTAATGTCTATTAGGTGATACAATACCACAATGGATCACAACGAGCTAGTACGCTGACTTAAGGCCGAACTAGTACGGTTTCGACGCTGCACTTCCATAGAACTAAAACTTGTATGACATCAAATTCACGTACTCATTAACGTCATTTCTATGGAAATTGCAGTACCGTGCTTTATAGGAGCCGTCAGATGTCACGATATGTGAATAAAGGGATAAATATGAGAGTGCATAGTCTCACATTTAGAAGTGTCTTCGAAATCAAATCAATAGCTTTGACGTAACATGTCTTAATGGCCAGCGGACGACGTGACTCTGCATTGCTCTGCAGTTCAAGCACCATATCGTAAGAAAGTGCCATGTGAAAACTCTCAAAGTCACTCATACTTTGCAACTTTATACACGCCGGCGACCGGGCAACATAATGCGCGGTGCATGTGAAAAGGGGCAACAGCATGCTTACAGTTCTACCCGATTTGTCGTTTTGTCTGAAGTCGGTCTACTGGTTCGTCACAGCCATTGTGACAATACAACAGCGTAGCAATTAATACACTAATTAGCTATTTTTAGCATCTACTTTGCATATTTTTGTTATGAAAACACAAATTTAGCACAGAATACGAATACGTTTTAAACCTATAGAAGTACTAATAAGTACTCATTTACTTTTAATAGACAGAATTGTGATGAGGTTTTAGGTATCCATCACATCTTTTTTTTTTTTGCGTACCGTAACGGCATATTTATAAATTAGTTTCGTTATTCCGTAGGTACATGGGGCGGAAACCTATGTTACTCTCCACCCTTTCAGCTTTGTCTATGCCAAAAATCAAGTCAACAGGGCAGAAAAAATTAATGAATTTTAATATTTTTTTTGAGTAATAATAATATTATATTTACTAGTATAATAATAGAATTTATTTTCCTAAATTTCAGCTTCATAACTTACTTTATTTTAGGGTTCCGTACCTAAAGGGTTGTCTCAGTGTCTCAGTGAAAGGGTCCCGCCCTTTCACTGAGACTTCAGATGTCTGTACATATGTCTGTCTATTTGTCTGTATGTCTGTCTGTCCGTCTGTCTGTATCCAGGCATTGAAATACACTCAAGAACGGTAATAACTAGGGAGTTGAAACTTTCGCGGTATATGTATTTCAGTTACCGCTATGACAACAAATACTAAAAACAAAATAAATTAAATATTTAAAGGTGTACAGAAAAAATGTTTTCCTCGTTTTAGTTCCTTAATAGTATCGATAAATTCGACGGACTTATAATCAGTGGCGTGGCGGAGTGGCTAGGGTGCCTACGTAAGTGCGAAAAGGCCCGGGTTCGATTCCCACCATATCATTTTATTTTATGTTTTTCTTTTATAAATTTTATAAATTTCAAATTTTTTTTTTGCCTCTTTACGCGCCAACGGCTGTATCGATTTAGCTAAAATTCGTAATGAAAATACTTTGAATCCCGGTCTAGGAAATCCCGGAAAAAGGTACGGTTCCCCCACGATAAACGAATTTTGGCGGAGTTTCGGGCATCATCTACTATAGAATAAAAACTTGTTTTAATTAAAAACAAGTTTTTATTTTTAATAAAAAATCAAATCGCAGTTTGCGAAAGACATTCTACCTTATGTTACATATACGTCAATCCAAAACATGTAATGATCAGCAATTTTCCTAAAGTGGTCCATTTAATCGACATTACAATAATATAAACACCAATTATTCCAAGGTCCGTGTGTTCTGACTTCTTTATAGGCTGCCTCCGAGCTAAAATTGATTTTAAATTAGCAATAAATAATTAAGTAGGCTTAGGAATTGCCATTTAGGTGGTATTACGAAGCAGGTAGCTGACACCTGAATGAAAATTACTCTTATTATGATACAAGATGCATGATAGAGGTAAGGTGTTTGAATTTTTAGCAATGTTGAATATAATCTAGACTTATAATTCACAGTAGACGTACATAATTATTAGCACTAAATATTAATCTATACGTCTATCCATACTGCCATACTAATATAAATGCGAAAATCTGTCTGATATTTTGCTGAAATTTGGTATGGAGATACTTTGAGACCCAGGAAGGGACATAGTACACTTTTTGGTGCAATGGAGTTGCGGACATCATCCAGTAAGTACCATTATAAATGGGAAAGTTGATTTGCCTGTATGTCCTTCCTTTACCCCCTAACGAAATAACCAATCGTCTTGAATCTTGATTTTTGGCACAAACTTAGTTGACCAGTAGAACTGATTTAGACGAAAGCTATAAAAAATTTAATTTCTGGAATGCTTTTATTAATGAATTAAAAATAAATATCCATCGACACTTATTGCTAACCATACGTGTGAATTGATAGCCTGGTTTGTCGGTTAATAAGATGCTGTTTTATGCATCTTAAGCTTTTAAGCACCTCTTAAATCATCGTTTAGTAGTGACCAAATACTTAAAGTCGTAAAGGACAGGATATTCATATCAACTTTCCTTGGCGCCAAGAAATCGAGACTAAATTAGCATAAACACGTTACTGTCATATCACACGAACCATAAAACCTACATAAAACCTTTCAATATTGCATCATGTTTTCCCGCAGTTTCGCCGGTAAAAAATGGCATCCAGTAGCTACTATTTACGTCAATTTTAGTTCCGCAAGTGAACGCTACAGGCGCTGTAAAAATTTCTGTCGCTATCGAGTATAACACAATATTAAAAGATTTTATGTAGGTTTTATGCTTCGTAGGGTAGTTACGTATTAACGCACTTATCGCTTCAAACTCATGATAAAGCGATAGAAACAAAAAAAGAGAAAAATTTTACTGAATGAGTTCATCGGAGGCCCAAATCCCTACTCTCATTCCCTATTCCTAGTCCCGTTCTCTATTCCTTCATTAAAAAACCAACAACGCACTTGAAACTCTTCTAATGTTACGACTTATAAGTGTCCATAGGCGATGGCAGATTTCATCAGGTGTCCCTAATTTCTTAAAAAAAACATAACGCTCGCGATACTGCGTCAATGCAAGCTGAGCCTTCAGTCACCAGCCACGGTAGCTTTTGAATAGCATTTAAGTTTTTAAATAACAAAATGTATAATTACGAAGATAATTCATAATCGACTTAGCCCGGGGCTTGGAGACTCAACCGGTAGTCTAGTAATTAAGAAGATTCGTAGATACGAGCCCGAGGCGCGCAGTAGTCCCAAATTAATATTATTGATTTTGAAACCTTTCAGAATAATAGCTATAAATTATATGCATGCCTGTACACACCCATCAACTTTAAATACTTTCTTAACCGATGTCCAAAACGGAGGCAGTAGTTTATAGGCTTTGGTCATATATGAATTGTAACTAAAATCGTTTTCTGCAATTTTCTTTTGAATTACTGTGGGTACCCACCCACAGTAATTAATGCCACCAATTTAAATGTTATACATCAACAAGTTGATTTTTTTTTGGGTAACAATTGTGTAACCAAAAAAAAACAACATGACCGTGTCATTCACTACTAATTTATACTCAAAACCTATAGAGATTATGGGTTTAAATTCAGTTTACATATCAGAATACGTCATTTTCTAGTTTAATGATAATAACGGTACTCTAGCATATCGTAATCTAAACTAATATTATTATGTCTGTTTGTTTGTCCGTTTTTCATGATCTACCAGCAACCAATCCACTCAACTTTTGGCATAGACTTAGTTGAAAGTATGGATACTACTTTTGATCTTTGAAATACACCGTGTTCCCAAACATTCGCATTTTACACAATTTTCGAATTTCACAAAAAGCTAGTACTTTAAGATGCCTCATTAAAAAGATACACCCATAGTATATTTCGTGGGCCATAAGTTTATTTCGCACTTAGGTATTCCACATCAATTAGTATAACGAGGCGGTCATGCGTGGTAGCCCCTCATTTGTAGATGCTATCGTCGGAACGCCAGCAGCTACCGTGTGCCGCGGGCATAATGCTATGGTTGGGAGTACCTGTGTGTACGTACTATCATCATGTCTCCGGTCAAGTTATACATTCTGTTGAAAATCACTTATAGCACGGAAATCGGAATGCCATTCAAATTCTTACCTAAAGCGGAATATTTATTGATCGGACGCGACTTACGGGCGCGAGTGACAGCCGCGATCTACATAAAAATTGTACCTACATTGAAGTGTGCAAACTATAAGGCATAAGTCGCGGACGTTTTTGTATGGGCTGTCAGTCGCGTCCGATCAGTTTGTTTTCAGCTTAAACTTTTGCCACGCAACCGCTATCGCCAAAAATTTTTTTTAATTGCCAATACTATCTATACTTGCATTGTTTGACGTTTATGTTAGACCTTACTTGTCTAGACGCTAAGTGTTTAATTTGTTCACAGTATTGTGTAAACCTTAATTAAAAAAATAAAAGTATTAAATAAACATTTATTAGTGTTTCGTAGCAAAAACAATAGGCATTAAACTTTTTATGACTTCATCGAACTTTGAAATGATTTACTTCATACTTAGTCCACGTCGAGTAAACAAAATATCAAATTGTAGTCTGGGGTGATTTGATGTTTTGTATACTCGACAGATGATACTAGTGTATTATCTGTCACTTTACTCTCAATGACGACGGTTTGTTGTGACCGATATCTCCTTGATAACACATCGACAGAGCTATAAGATTTAAGAGTTCTATTGAGACTTTAAATACACTTTCAATGGGTCAAAATGGAAAAAGTAGGCAGTTTATCAACGGACTAAGATCATCGAGGAAGCCCATTAACCAAGTATGAACGCGCCTTTCCACAGGCTATGTTTATAAACATTTCCTTGTAAATAGTAATTGCGTGTTTTAATTCTTATCTGTCGTTTAGACCACGATCATTTTTTTTCTTTTCTTTTCTACGCTCTTACATGAGATATATATAGATTTATGGCCGGTTTAAGAAGACTAGAGGTCGCACTGTAGTTGAAATTCGGCCATAAATATTAAAATCCATCGTATAGAGAAACTTTAAAAAATATTATCTAGTCTCAATTTAACCACAGACTTCATGCAATTTGGCATTTATGCGTTTTTCGTAAAAAGGGGCACAAAGTTTTCCGCACGCATATATATTTATGGATAGAGAATCAGAATGAAAAAAAAAATATTTTAAATTGATCAATTTAGACGCAAAGCTCGCTAGAAATAGTCGATTATTTGTTTAATCATAAAATCTTGCCAACTTAAGAATACTATTTAATATTTAACACTTATGAATATCTGAGATAGCAAACCTATCGAATATTCAGGTACCTTGTAACATAACCTTCATCCAGAACAAGGAGTTTTATGACTGATCCTAATGTCGTATTAATGTGTTACATTTATTTAAATAGAAGAAGGTTTATGCAAGTTTCGTGGATTAATTGCATTATTAGTTATCTAAAACCACTAAAAATTTATAGCCAAATGAGAAATACTAATAAAATTTTATTGGTATTCTTATTAACCTTTGAAGCTTATCTACCGTTTTGAATTGTGTAATACGTGCACTACAGTAGCTAAGAATTATTTAATACTAATGAGAGGAAACATAAATATAATTATTATTGTATTAATTTTCAAAACTTTTATCCCAAATTCAAAATTTAAATTCTAGTTGAACATTCAAAAGCTTTGTCGCCTTTTTTTCATGTTTTATTGACAAGTTTTTTTCGCCCGCGCCATACAGACACGAATTATGACTTTTGCCGTTTATGGAGGCGGTATCTTCTAAGGAGGCTTTATTATTTTCGACGTGTCCTTGACAATGAGCAATAATGGCGGTGGAAAAAATACTTTGTGAAGTGTCTGTCGGCTTCCGCGCGTACTTAGCAAAAGGGTTCATTCGTGGAACTTAGGTCTGGTTTACGGTTATGGATACCATTGTTTTTAAAGTACCACTCAATATTTTGTTCATCACAAGTTTATTGTTATGGAACTTAACGGATTTTGAATAATTTTATGACACACTCCGTTTAACAATGCATTGATTGTAAAGATGTTTATTACTTTGCAGAAATTATGTGCCATAATAAGTAAATACTTATTTTAGCACATAAATATACTAAATTTAGTAGTAGATGCTATCTAGCGCACTATAACTAATGACTAAACGACTCCGGACTATTATTAATTCTTTCAATAAACGACTTCAAGTACTTCAGACACGCAATTAATGTGTTCCGAGTGATTTTATACTTTAAAATAAAAGTAATTACAAGTAATTTAAAAAGTAGCGGTACCAAGTAGTTGACAGGCAAAATATCTGATAGCAGGCTACTTCTTCCCGACAGAACCTTCGAGAGTCGTGTAATTATCGTTTAGACAGGCTATTTTTAAGTCTGCTGTTGTGTCTCGAGGTTCTTAAAGTATGACCTTTAAGTCTTCTACGTTAGGGCCGTCTCAGGGGTAAAAAAAAACGTGGACAGACAGTAGGCGTGTCTCGGTGCTGTTATTAGCAGGATTTCAAGTGACAAAAGCCAGACATGTCACTTCATTTGTCGCGTCACCTCAGTAATCTACGGCGGCAAAAACTTGGCGCCATATTGTTATTTCAGCCCGAGGGATTTGTTATTACAGGAATCGCTGTCATATCCTAGACTAAGATGTTGATATGTTTGTGGTTATCTGCCAATCTGTAAGTTACTTTCACTTTATAACATACGTAATTTATTTTATATCATAGTGAAAATAAAATAAAAATATCGCAGACAACAACAACAGTGACATGACTTAGTATAAATAATCTTCGCATTGGTTTCGTTATTTTATAGCGCGAGTTTAACTTAAGCCTTTTTATGTCATTTACTATCAGAGAAGATGATTGGTAGCCAGAAGAGGGACCTGCATTTTATCAAAACCTAAGCGACAGATCTCGAGTAATTTGATTTGACATAGCCCGTCAACTGAATACGAATCAATTACCTCAATAGTTTATACGCACTTTTATACTTTTTAAAATTTCAGAACAAGTTGTGGTTCTATATTATAACCGGCACTACATCGATGTTGCTCTAAGCACTTATCTGGTACCTGTTTACTACCGTCTCCTCATCACTCACGAACAAGTGTCACTCTCCATTGTCTCCTGTCTATAGCAAAAAAAAAAGAAAAAAAATCCCGCCTACACTTGTTCCAAATTTTAAATTTCGCGATGTCATCTAGAACATTTATTATTTTTAGTTTTTCTTGACACCGAAATATCATCTTCAGCCTATTATGCTTATTATGATAGAATGATAATAATTAATAGCTAGAGTTTTTGTGCTCAATTCCGAATTATCTATTTTTTGCAACATTTCATAATAATTTTATATTTTTCAAAATGCGCTAAATTTTAACCTGTCCACCAGTACCCGCATGCCTTAAACACTTGTCATTTATCCGAAAAACGTAATCAAGGCGGGGTTATTACGACAGGTAATTTCCATCCTTACGCAAGTTAATCTTCTGTGGGCTCGGCAGAAGGTAGTTAAGAGTTGATTTTTTGACATTTCTGGACGTCGCCTCTTAAAATTTGTTATGGAGTGACATGCTAAGTGCACCAGTTTATTAAGAGTTCTTTTCAATGCTAATTATGTGGTCCAAAAACCAAAAAGTTATTGAAAAACAGCGTCCGTACCCAAGTATGCATTTCCTTAATTTTGGCCTTTTAACGTAAAAATATGTGCCAGTTTAAAAGAAAAAAATTACGTGAACAAAAATTTGAATTTGGAAGTCTCTGCGGGCGGTTTCTTCACAAGTGGCCGGGCTCAAATATCTTAAGACGCATAATGCGCCTGAAGGAGATTAGTAGAAAAAAATGGCGCATTTTTTCTTCTGTGCACATGTATGTCATTAGTTTGGTATTTGGCGGCGCCACTTTATCTTGCCGCTTTTGGCGGGTCGGCAGCTACGACAATATTTGCTGAGACGCCAAATGAACACAAATGAGCGGTGTAGCCGACTTAACGGGTACTGCACCTTGTCTTTTTAAAACAAACAGTATTAGGGTTAAGTTTCGTGTATCTTCTTTTCAAAAATTCGGCAGCATTAAAAAAAATCACGAAAAATGTATGAACTCTACAATCAGTAGCTCTACTATAAATTTGAAGCGATAGTTTTCCTCAATACTTGATACCGACTTTATAAAGTAGTACTTACACATAATAAATTTTTAGTCGGTATTGAGTGTCTATCAATATCAAACTATTGCTTCAAACTCATAGAGCTACTCTACCTAAAAGAAGAATAAGTTGTTTTATATAAAACAAATTGTATAATTAATACATATATAACAATAAAAAATAAAAAAATAATGGCAATTATATTTTTATTAGTTGTTTTCCTCCGACATTTTCTACGATCCTTTTTAAGCTCCTAAATGCTGTCCAAGATATCTGTCTCTATATTTTATATTAAAGAAGTTGTGTTATAGTTCTATCTAGCCATAAACCAAGCAGGTGACCATCTAGTAATGTTAAGATTATAAATTATATTCCTAATTAACCATTTAAGGCCCATATTAAAATATGGTCAACCGACACCTAAGATTCCGAGTTATGTGAAGAATAACGTGCTTCATATAACTATCTAGAAGATTAACGACACACTATAATAGTAACGTGATAAAAATTAAGATTCATGTGACAAGCCCAAATGAAATACATGTAAATGAGCCTATGTCGTTACCAAATTATATTTTTCATCAGAAGAAGAAATATTTGGAGCGTTTAATATTATAATAAGCACCTGAGTGTTGACCGGTTTGATTTGGTATGTGATTACAGATGATATAGGGACTCAATGTCAAGTTCCATCTGTTTTGTTCACTATTGAAGACATACGTCGAAGAAGCGGACAGCTAACATTTCGCAACCTTCGATTCAACCTTTCTTGTGACTTAGTTATTTTATTATCTAGATAGTATATCTAGTTACACATCGAACCCACAATATTTTAATTTCAAATGATTTTTCGGGTCCTAAAGCGTCCATTAACGCAAAAATCCGGGAGTTTTTTAAAGGTTAATTACAGGTTTATTTCGCGGAATATTGCTAAAAATCTTAATTTACTAAACTTATCTGCTTCTTCCAATTATGTTTTCAATATGGCATCACCTTTTTAAATCCGGTATATTTTATTAATTTAGCACTACCAGCGGTCTACGCGATACATCTTCAGCGCCCTTCGTATATAGATACGAAAAAAAATCTAGTAGCGTCCCTTGATATTCGGCACCCAACCTTTCCTACTCAAACCCCTAAAGCCGTCACTGCCTTATTGAGCTAGATAGCTATGGAGATAAAAATACTGTTGCCATGTAACCAAATATCTGGAAAAGGAAAAAACTTAAAAAAAATACTTAGGTCCCAGAGGACACGAAAATGCCTGTGATTTAAAGAGGTCCAGGTAGCTTTCTTAATTTTTTTTTTATCTTAATTAAACAAAATATCATAAAGTTAGTATAGTCGCAGTTTAGGTGTAGGGTGTAGGCAACCCCTATAAGACTACAATCTTATTGAACAATACTTTACTTGTTCAATATGATTTAAGAGGCTTTGAATCCAAACGATCAATTATATTGCACAATAATACGAACTGCTCGATATTATGACTTTAGATACTATGACTAGATATTATGACTCGATATTATTATTATGACGATATTACGATATTATGAATTTAGAGAATAGTATTGATCCCGTGTACTCCTTATTAACACGAAATATATACAGACAGACTGAAAAATATTGACCAATACTGACCCTATACGATGCAATATAGAAAATATGGTGCAATGAAAATTAAACTTGCTCAAAGTTTTCTTTAATCATTGAACAATCCTCAATATTAACCTTAAACGATCAATTATATTGTACAATACTAGATATTGTCAATAAAATTAATAATATAGGTGCGGCCTTAGAAATTGTAACGTAGTTCTGAAAAACCAAAACGGGTATTTACCCTCTTCATTATCGAGATAAATGTAGCGGATTAGATAAAATTACACTATCACATCGTTCATATCAAAACCCGAAACGTCACTTTCCAAAGAAATGACTCACGCGTTGAGTCATCTGAACTTTTTCTTTTTTTTCTTCTTGTTGTCTTGGGATTGTTTTGTTGTTTTAAGACATTAGTAACCGGTATGCTATAACAGCGGTTAGCAGGAAAATATCTTTGTGCGTCATAATTTCACACTTTACACTCGTAACCGTAGAAAATTATATAGGAGTGGTTCTTGCTAACACTTATTGATAAATATTATACAAGATAAAAACGATTTCATTGTTAAATTTACTATGAAACATATGTCTCCAGGATTTTAATATATTTTAGCTCTATTATCTTTGCCATGGCACGGAAAAAAAACTATTTTCTGCTAAAATTAGGCCGTAGCTTCACATTCTGATTTCTGTAAAAATAGCTGAAACTTAAATATCGATTTGTCCGTCTGTCTGTCCGTCCGTTACTACTACATAAAATGCGAAAAGAATTTCCAAAAAAGACATAAGAAATTATGATGATATAAAGATATGATATAAGAAGATGAATGATACAAAGCCCTTTGTTCGCGAACCCACTAGCACTTAGTCAATTTTTAACAATCGTGATTGATAATTTTAATCGTTATTTTGATCTATGCTAAACGTAGCATAAAATGTAGCACATAACTCATAGCCTAAATAGCCGAAAAACGTATAAATAAACATATTTGTTAGTAAAATTAAAATTCCAAGCATCTAATGATGATCAAGACGACGAATAACGATGACAGCACTGGTATTCCAAAAGCTAGGATAAACAATGACTGGGCGACCTATGTACAAACCGGTAGTCTGAGATCCGGACCCGTATTCTCATCGTAAGAGCTTCCGTGAAACAAATTAGTGTTATAAGAATTATGTGACGATAGGAAATACTCTAAGAAAAAAAACTTCAAGGAAGGAAGTAACGAAGGAGGGAAGAATTGACAATGTAGAGCAAACAGATCACAACAATAATGACAAACGTAGACCTCTAGATATTTTTTTAATTTTTTTTTTATAAAAAAACTAATACAATACAATTCAATTTTGCCAAGCGAAGTTTGTCGAATGATGGCCTGGATTCTACTGTGAAAATATTTACACTATGGTGATATTAAATTAGAAAACAAAGGATCGTTTATCTAAGTTACTACTTAAACTATCTGTAACTCATTAAAAACCATTCACTAGTAAGTAGTTTTGGCGTGAATGAACGACAAACATTTTTTCCGCTCGCGTATAATGATGCCACTGAGAAGGGCATGCGCTACTTTTTTGCAGGAATATTTCTTGATTTCAGTTTATTGACGTGGACGGAGTCGCGTGAAACTAGTAATTTTGATAAGTGTCAATAAAACCGATACCTTTTGTTCTACTTAACCTCGGTGACGCATACCTGTGATGGCACTGACAGAACAAAGGTATACACTTGTGCAAATGTAGATAAGTGTTATCATGCGCACGCGCAGGCCTTGCGTGACGCCGTGTGACTCACAGCGCGCGCCGACGACGCCGCCGTCACGTATGTCACACGCGCGGTGTCACCGTGTCACAATGTAAGGGTAGCATACCGATATAGCAAGTAGAAAGACATATCTTTATATATATATATATATATCGTATCTACGTCTTTTTGTCACTGAATTCCTCTCAAACGACTAGACCATTTCGGATATTTTTTATATGTGTTTTAGGGAAATTGAGAATAAATTAGATTCATAAATCTATTACTGGCAGGTCAATGTCTATCAGGCTAGTTAAGATCTATTTTCAATACTAATATTAAAGTAACTGGTCTTAGGATTAGGTACGAAACCCTAAAAAGGCTCAGGTCCCTCATTATCTTAGTGCTAAAATACTCGAAAATTGTCAGTGATTCATCAAACTGATAATTTAGAATGACCAACCTGTGTAGATTTAGGCTTTTAATGATGACATACAAGAAAATTATGACAGGTCATTCGTTATGAAATAATCATGATATCACCGTATCTGGCACGCTTAAAAAATATACCAAACATAAATGAAAATACTACATAATTTTATGGTGAAAAGGATATAGCAAACAAAAAATGCTACATTGTTTCTTCCCTAAAATAGCATGCGGATGCTTAAAGATGTTAAAAACATTTTTTTATTTATAAGGTCTTTTTAAGGAAAAAAAGCCAGTTGATATGGTGACATACAAACGTTTGTCCAAAGCTTATGTTATGAAATTTTTTTAACCATAAAAATAATTCTTAAGTTTATACTATTATATTCTATAATTCTAAGAAAGAGTTGATACTTGGCATTAGTATTTTCGCAGAATATTGTGCTCATGTAGTACAATTAATAGAATTTTCCCGATCATTCCAAACATTGGCTACTATCTCTCATCAATTAAATGTTAATTAGAATTGAATGGCGCAAGAATCTGATGTTTGTCAATCTTTCATCACTGATAAGACTATTATGTCATGCGGTGACTTGACATATTATTTTTATAACTTATTATCATCGTACTAAAACCACACTATAACTATAACGTCGAGTTTAATTTATATGTATGTTAGTAATTAAGGTATCTATTATATCAGGGTCCTTAATATAGAAATTTTTATGATATGAGCATTCCGTTGCAAATTAAAAAAAAAACTCGTTTTCAGCACTGTTACTCTCACAGCGAAGCGCGAACTCTATAATAAAGAAGACTCATACAAATCCATTTATACAAATTTTACTACCATCCATTATTATTTAAACCTATTACCCCTCTCTGATAGATAGCACGTAGCCACAAAAAAACTTACTTTTTTGTTTTAAATGTTTCGGAAAACAAAACTAGATAGTTGTTATTGTGAATGTCAGCTTTATTACCAATTACAGAAAGGCTACTTTCCCGGACGGATTTAACCGTAGCCTACGTGACTTATATACAGGAAAATGTACAATAATTATAAGTGTTTGTTTGTATAGTACTAGAAACGTGGCGGTGAGCATGTTTACTTGTTAGTCAATAACTATTATCTACAGGGATACCATACCCGACACGTATAAAGTTGAACCTCGTTTTTTTTTCGATTTTGATTTTTGTACTGTATTTTAAGTCTTCTTTACTCTCATTAGACATTTTTTACTCTCTTAAGACATTAAAGTTTTTAATTACCTAAAATTTAGTACACTAGCTTTTACCTATATTGTTGCTTTGTAAAACGAAGACATTATGATTTGCTTCATAGTATCTACATAAAAAAACATCTTTAAAACTATTCGACCATTTATGATTAATAAATGGTCGAATAGTTTTAAAGATGTTTATGATTAATAAATGGTCGAATAGTTTTAAAGATGTTTTTTCATGTAGATACTATGAAGCAAATCATAATGTCTAAAATAGGAAATAAACAGAACACGGAAATCTTTAGCTTTTTATCTATGTGATAAAGTGATGACGATAAAATTATTATTGTCTACTCATTATTACTCTATAAATTACAGTATAACATCGATCATTGAATGAAAAAATTGATTTTACGTCAGATTTTTACGTAACTCAGTCAACGAATATCCAATATTTTTTGAAATCGCTAATATAGCCTTATAAGGAAACCTCCTTTATTTTAAGCATCCTTCGCCGTTTTGGTAAATTGTTTCTTGATAATTCAAATAAAACCTCAGCGGGAGACAGAAACAAAAATTAAATTTCCAATTTGTTTGGAGCAATTTTTGAACAGCATATAAAACTGAATTTCGAATTTCCATTTAAAGAGAAACTTTTGAAATCCACCTTTTCACCGCATATAAGTAGTCCTATCCACAACTTTATTTGACAGATATTGTATGGAAAAACTGTCAAAAAAAGTTGTGGGTAGCCTAACAGAAACTTCATATCAATAAGCGGCGAAACAGGCCTTTAGTGCTGTATAGATAACAAAATTTAAATTTCGAATGTTTACTAAAAATAACAGGTAATGACTTGACTTTTTTTGTTTCATTTTGTTTTTTTAGACCGTGAATAATAAGGTAGACTACATACGACAACGCTATTATCAATAGGTAATTATGCTAAATTCACCTAATACGACTGGCTCTTTACAATAGGAAAATTCCGTTACAACGATGTAAGAAGCGTTAACCTGATTGTGATAATGATATTGTATTTTAATGGTTGTTTTCATTAGTTAACGATAGAAAGGAAAATTTAATGAAACACAACAAATCTTCCAAATTGCATTTGCATTGCAAAACGTTTTAAGGTTAAAAGTAGTGATACCGAAAATTGAAAAAATATATTGCAGTCAGATAAATATCTTAATATTTATAATTCATGTTTGCGTGTGTTTGTCACTGAACTCCTCCCAAACGACTGGACCGATGGTGATAAAATGTAATGTGTGTGTTCAAGGGGTCTTGAGAACGATTAAGGTTCACAAACCAACACGGGCAGGATAAGATCAGTCGGGTCCGCTAATGTTACATAAGAATTTTTCAGTACATTCTTTTATTCGTTTAAGCAGGTCTTAGCGACTAAAAACCTAATTCACAAAGTATAATTGCGATTAAATATAAAATTTGCATTTACGTCAATGAATTTTTTTGCATATTTTGCTATATTATAGGATAAGTTGTTATTCTAAAATATATCAAAACATGCAATAAGGAAATGAAAAAAATATATTTTATTTTAAAGCATTTCTAATTAGATAGCTCGTAAGAGATAGCTCTTAGCTCTAAAAAAATTAGATATTAGGTACAAAAATAAGCCTACTTGTTTATTATTTATTATGTCCCGAGTATAATCGTCAATTATTATCTCTACGTGACGCTATTAGGATTTATATCTGAATCTACGTGACAGGACAGACAGTTTACGCTATTACATCAATGATTATATCTAGTGCTTATAAAAATATATTTCGTAGTAGGTAAGACCTTCGGATCACTCGAGAGGGTGCAGGTTCGAACCCCGGTGGAGGCGTGTACCAACTTTTCCGATCTTAAGTAAATAATACGGATGCTCTTTGCCGTGTGAGACACGTGTTTCGGCAAGAATGGGCCGGCTCGACCGGAGTGATACCCCGGTCTCACAGAAAACTGTGCTGTGTTTCGTTCAGTAAGTAAGTTTACCGGTGGCCTAACTTCCCTAATCCCCCTATCCTTATTGCATCATCCTATTCCCGTTCCCTATTGCCTGCTCGCTTGCCCCCTCATTATTGTTTAAAAAACCGTGAAATCACAAATACAAACCAATCATTACTAACCAAAACTATTTTTTTTATTTTTTTCTTTTCTTTCAAGATTTACGGTATACTTTGTTTCGATCGCGTTTTGTATGGAAATGACAAATTTTTTGACAGAGGCTTAATGAACTATACCGCCAATCTTGAGCAAATGCATAAGAATAGTTGTTTACTAATTATTATTATTGTAAGTTTATAGATATAAAAATAACATTCTACTTGCAAATAAGTGCTATTAAAACCCAGCTATCAAGTAGCAACCTGCACTGCTGTTTTTCCTTTGTCTTTCCTTCATGCCCTAGCGAAGCAACAAATTAACTTGATTTAAGGCATAGACTCAGTTGAAAGGGTGATTTTCAAATTACACGCAAGCGAAGCCGTTTGTGGAGACTAGTTTTATAAAAATCTATACCTTCTTGAAACACAATGGAAAAATCTAGAGAGTTGTTTACAATCCCTATTCCCGTAGCCTATTCCTTCATCACAAAGGACGGCAAGGCATTTACAACGCTTCTGCTTTTACAAGTATCCATGGGCGTCGACAGTTGCTTCCCATCATGTGACCCATTTGCTCGTTTACCCTAAGCCTACGCTTAAGCGTTAAACACCATGTAGTGATTAGTAGAGATTGCAGCTCGGCACGTGACATTTTTCTTTTTTTCCACTATTAACCTTATCTGTGCGTATGAGTGACGTCGAAGCCGCCACGGAATTTGTCATTTAATGGCATGATCGTTAATGCGAACAAACGATTACTATTCATTACAAGTGGAAAATTTCCGTTTAAAACAAAAGAGTTTTTTGCTTATGCTACATGCATAATCATATTTAAACGGCACCATTTTAATGTCTGTATTATTGTTATTTTGCCTAAGTTTCTACCAATAATAGCTAGTGAACATTTTAATTTGCATATTCATTTACGTCATAATAGCAGAAACAAAAAAAAGTTTATAGAAAAATAACCAAAAATGTTAGGCTATAAAAAATTCTTTCCCTACAAAAGTTTTTTTAGTATCAAGTACATAAAATACATTTATTGCTTGTTGTTTTTTGACCTTTGGCGACATCGGCGCACGCCGGGGGTCACAGGACCAAGGACCAAGAGAAAGTAAGAGTTAAGTACGTGGGAGGAAGTTTATCACAATTCACTGCGTAGGCGATTACCAACTCTCTACAACATGTTTAAAAAAAAGATTTTATTACATTTTTTCCTTTACTAAAATTGTAAACAAAGACGTAATATTTTCAGAGAGAGCAAGAACTTTATAAGCAAGATTAAAAATGAATCTAATCACTCTAATGACCTCATTAATTTCGTTATATAAAGCAACTTAATAATTGGCTACTTACATAAACTTAAGTTTTTATGAATCGGACTCGAAGGGTCAAAAAATATATAGGTGTAGGGGCTATTGCTGCAGCCTGGCGAACACCAGTATTATTATTAAGATGTATGATAAGTAATGGGTAACGGTTTTGTATGATAAATAACACTGTTCCCGTTGATTATTGAATGATAACTAACCTAATTTTTGTATTTTTACATAATCCTCGAGTCGCGACAACAAAATTGAATTCAAAAAAAAAATAGAATACTCTATGTTCAAGTCTAATTTTTTTTTCCTTGTCTAAGTAAAATTCCGTTTTAAAATACTTTGTATACAGTTTGTATTATATAACATTACAACACTCCAAGTGTCGTAAAAGTAAAAACTTGTTTTACTATTGTACTATTGTATTCAAAGGACCACAATTAGAAAAAGCAATTATCGCGTTAAAAGTTAAGTACCGCAAGCATTTATTGCCTATTTGTGAATTGGAGGAGGAGGTACTTAGTTTAACCCTGAAAAGTGAAACAAATTACGTAACAGAAAAAAATTGACACCATGAAAAAAAAAAAACTAGGGATAAATAAGTGTAAATGTCATGTTACATTCAACTTACGTACATTTTACTTAATTCGAGTATATAAGTAATATTATCTTATATTTTTTCTGCATTGGATCTTTTACTGCTTCATTATAGACTGTAGGGTAATTACATCAGTAAAGACGTAGATATTTAAAAACCGAATAGTTTTTCTTAATACTTATTTCCCATCATGGCAAAAGCCGCAAGACAATCGGGTACAGTATAAACTTAACCCGTTCGCGTTTTTTATAAATGGAGTGTAAACACGAGTTAACCCGTTCGCGAGCGGCTACCGTTGCGACTTGCGGCGCCTGACATAATCCCACACACACACAAACACACATACACACTCACGCGAAGACGGCTTCATCTCAAAGTTATTATTGAATCCTTTATACGACCATAATGAAACGCCGCCCGTAATTTCGTCTGTCAATAATTATTACGCGTAATCCATGATTGATGTGCCCACAGTAGCAATCCGTAATTGACGCCGGCCATTGTGGGCCGCTGATTGATCTCCCAGTTGATCTTGTATTGCGACACACACAGGTAAATCCAAGCTCATTACTACACCTCTAATTAACAACTTTCTATATCTGTTGCAAATCATTTTTTTATAATCCAGTAAATATTGCGTATTATTGCAGTCTGATTTGTGCGTCTTTAATTGAAGGCATCTTTAATAACAATGTAGACTGCATTGACTATAATAATTCATAATATAATACCTAATGTATTTAATTATTATTTTTAGGCTTACCCTAAAATACATACTTTGTAAATCTGTTAAAAATTTACAATTATTATATAAGCTAGTACATGAAGCCCGATGCAACTGTTTAATGTAAACAATTTTTTTAAGTACAATTTTCCGACTAAAAGTGCTAAAATAGTAAGTGTTAGACATCTAGAATCTAGATGTGTTGCGCGCGCGCAGCGGCACGGCTCGCGGTGCGACGGGCGCGGCGCGGCGTGCGCGCGATTGTTTACGGCGCGCACGCGCGGCGGCGGGCGCGTGGCCCCCCCCGCGCCGGCAGCTGCGCCGCACAGGTGGCGCGTGTGGGAACTCGACGGCTCCGCGCGTTCCCACGATCGCGCGCCCTCCGCTCGCTATATAAGCCCCCGCTCGCCCCTGACACCGCATTCCGCGTTCGACGCTCGACGTGAACACACTCGCTACAAACATGTCCTCCCTTTCCTATGATATCGCGTACGCACACTCGGACGACGGGCCGCAGCCTGTCTCCCGAACGTATCAGTACAGAAAAGTGATGAAGCCGATGCTTGAGCGCAAAAGGCGCGCTCGCATCAACCGCTGCCTCGACGAGCTGAAGGAGCTGATGGTCAGCGCCCTGCAGTCGGAGGGCGAGAACGTCGCCAAACTGGAGAAAGCCGATATCCTGGAGCTGACTGTGCGCCATCTCCACAAGCTGAGGCGCCAGCGCCGCCTATCGCTGAACCCCACGGTGGACACTGACCGATTCCGCGCCGGATTCACGCACGCCGCAAACGAGGTGTCGCGCTGCCTAGCGTCCATCCCCGGAGTGGACGTGAGGCTAGGCACGCAGCTGATGACGCACCTCGGACACAGACTGAACGACATCCAGCGCGCCGCCGACACGCCGCCGGCCAGCCCGCCTAGCCCGGCGCCGTCGACCGCTTCGTCATCGTCCGGCTACGTTACACCATCGCCGCCGGCTTCGCCCGCGCCGCTGACGGCTGTACCTCTGGACTGCACGACCTCGTACTCTAAGACGGCGGTGTGGAGGCCGTGGTAGACGGGAACGCAACCAGCGGACCCGGCTCCCGGTCACATCTGTTCCAACACCGCTGGAGCCGTCCGCCCTCTAAGTGTCCGCCCAGTGCAGTGCCCGTGCTCGCCGCAGATCTCACCTTAGTGTAGTCGTTAGTAGTAAGTCCAAACTTGAAGCTTTAAATTAGTCGATAAGGATATTGTGATATTAAATATTATTGTATAGAGATGTATCGAGTTTTGCCTACTTCGAGTGGACTCGGATTGTTATTTTTATTGTCGTTAAAAGATTTCACTTCGTTGTGAACGATTACAAAAGAGTAATTTAATAAAAACAAATATTTTTACCTTACTGCTGCATTTTATTCCCGAAAACCCTACTCATTTATTCTACTAGTTTTTTACTTAGTTTACATTACCAAAGTTGTGGAAACTAAATTCACTTTACAAGGACTAATCATTCTCGAAAAACCTATCAATTTATTCAACTACTTTTTTACTTAGTTGTAGAAAATGATTATTATCTACGTTACTTCATTTTACATTATTTACATCAAAATAAATTCGCAATATGTAATAAAAAGGAGTCAATAGCATACATTTCAATGATAACACATTAGCAGAAAGAGATAAGAGTAAAAAAATACAATAACACCGATGTAGTGTGAGTTTTTGTAAACAATAGGCGATACGGGGTTAAGTGCGCAGACCCCTGACAGTTGACACTGCGCGTGCTCGGTAACTTTCCTGTTTACACCACACTAACGTCCATCTTGCGTCCACCGTGTTTACATTTCCATATAGACCCAGGAACAGATTTTCCGTAAATATGACTATATTTCCATACAATGTAAACTGAAGTCTATAAAAATGTGTAGACATTAGAAAGTATTTTTGCAAACATTTTCATGTCAGCAATAGCCCCAATTTTGCATTACATATGTCGCTGGACTTTTTGTATTTTAGGTAGCAATTTGAAAATGTCATACTTCATACATTGATGCTCAGTAAGATGTAAGTTAATAGGTGTCGATATAAAACTATCGACGATGATGCCGTAATCATTAGTTTTTAGAATAACTTACAAGTTGCAATAACTTCTTGTAGTAGTCAAAGTTTCATTTTAACTCCACTTTGAAGTTTGTGAACTTCATTATGCATAGCAATAATTAAGCTAATTATTAATCGAATTAAAGCTATAACAGAAAAGGAAAAAAGGATATTTTTATATTGATTAAAATATATTTTTTAAATTTAATTGAGGAAATAGAATGAAATACACGCGTGCAAGATTTCAATATGGAAAATTCTTTTGGATACTTTATCATACAATAATTCGATTAGAAGCACAATAAGATTGTTTTGTTTGCACACCGCTTACTGAAGGTCACTTTATACGCAAGTATTTGATTTTGGATATCAATACAAGGTTTATTAATTTGTATATCCTTATCGTATATATTTTTTTGTTACCATAATAGAATAATTAACATACGAACTGACCGTACGCAAAGCAGAAACTGTTTTTAAAAGGGTGTTAAACTCCAGGGTCTCAACAAATTAACTTCCAAGCCAATAATTTGTTATGAAAAATTTGTTACGAAAAAATATAAATGTCAAAATCTTCGCCCACGCACGGCAAAAACGCAGTCACATTAAAAAAGTAGCGTTACTTTTTATTCGCAAATCACGAGCGGATTTCCTGCATTAGGTTTCACCAATTTGTTAATCAGAGCTTCGATAAACGTGAACATAAAAAGATAAAACGGGTAATAGCGTGCCTCCATGTAACATGCAAGATGGTATCTTACTTTCGGTATCAGCCAGTAAAAGTATATTTGTGTAGTATTAAAAAATCAGGTCATCAACGGCAGAAGGGTAAACTGAAAATCCTTATAATAAGAATAATATGACATTTTTATTGTAACCAGTGTCACTTGCGCTATCAAGACGAATCTAACGATATCTCATACGTTAAAATCATCAGACAGAATTTCACTAATCAGTAATCACTTAGATACAAAGTTTTGTGTCTATGGAGTCGGCCTGGCTGATTGTATTTTTATGGTTTAAAATGTTTTCACTGATTTTAAGATAACCCTTTCAAACAAAAAAATATTTGTTCCTTCCTCGTGCCTAAATATGCACTGAAATTATAATTTTAAACCGTGCAAATACAGTTAGTTTTGTGGACATGAAACTTTGTATAGTGGGTCTCCGCCCAACATTGTTTTATGTCCCTTTTTTGTTAGGGAAATGCATTTGTGCATCCCTGGCAGGCTTAGGAGGAACACCGGAGTATGTGAGACTCGGTAAAATACTCACTAAAGTCCTAACGGTGTTCCTGCTGCGTTTCTGACAGGGCCACGAAATACACGGAAAACACCACCGTGACACTGCCCGTCTTTTACGTCCCTGAGAAAAATATTACTTCTACTATTTTTTATGAAAAAAATTGTGTCAAAAATTGTCCACAACTTTTTTGCCAACTACCAACTCAAGGAATTTTCCACAGTGAAACGCATAATATTATTTTTTCAACTCAGCTACTAGCAGAGATATAGTTGCTATGAGGCTTATATTGTAATGTACTTGCGTCACAGAATGCTTAGTATTACAATTAACTAAGTTCAAAGATCGGCCGTATGCTAGTTACTATTGAGCACTATTTATAAACTATTAAATCCGGCAACATGGCAATTGAATATTATTTACTTCAAGAATTTTGTTTACGGTGAAACAGGCCCTAAGAATTTTTAGATTCAAAATTAAGATAAATTTAGAATATTACAAGGTGAAACAACAGAATTTTAGTATCACTTAGCAGTAGTGTGCTTATTTATTTGTGAAGTTTTGAAATTTTAAATACTGTCAGCAGTATTGTTTTTCTTATCGCCCATTATTTTTGGCATTGTTGAATTTAACCATAATATACCGCTATAAAAGTTTTATTTTTTACAATTTTATTATGTTAACTATTCTTTTTAACTAAATTCCCAGAACATAAACAGAAGATAACATATTCTGGAAAGATATTTAAAATGTATTTACCTCTTATCTCAAAAATAGCAAAACTAAATTTTAATTCGATACCTGCGACGCCATCTATGTTTTGACAGTGGAAACTCTGAGCTTTTTCAACATTGTGGTCTGCAGGACGCCATCTTTGCAACGATATTAAAAGCTCTAGGAAGCTCTTCTAACCACTACCACGTGCCCACACTGCCATCTCTATAATTATAGTAAAAGTTTGTGACGAAGGTTGGATACTGATAAAATCGTTGAAAGCTTTTGGTATACACGTTTTTTTATTAAGCTATATTATGCTTGGAGCCTACATCATAATAAATACCTATATTTGCTTGTCTACGACTATAATTTTGTAATACCTGAAAACACTAATTATCAACAATATGAATACAATATCTTAAAACAGAGTTTACGGGAATTCACAACAATAATAATTTAGAACCAGTAAACGCCATCTGCATTCTATAATCGAAAAGTATAAGCTTTTCTAGCCTTCGCCGCCATCTTGCTGAAAGCGTTATTAATAAGTGTTATACCAAAGTATGATGTTGTTTAACCTTTTATTACTTGTTTCTTCAATTATTGTATTTGATGAGCAGTTTTCCCGATTTTCAAAAAAGGAGGAGGTTTTTTTATTCGATTGTATGTAAAGAGTGTAACAAAAGTGAGAATACTTTAGGTTTTGTATGTGTCCCTTGTTTAGAGTTCTTGAAACGAAATTTTTTTGTTGTGATTTGTATAGGTAAGCGCCAGCAAGACACGAGTTTGCCATACAAATGACAAGAATTTGTTTTGGCTTTTCGCGCTGCACTTTCACAATAAGCTCTATATAAGGAACACATACAAAGCCTAAAGTTTTATCACTTACTTTTGTTACACTCTGTATATTCTTTTTTGTATTTATTTACATGTAGAGTTTGAATTAATATGTTCATTTCAAGAGAAAACCCACGTAACTCTGTTGCGCAGCACAACTTGCGCTAAAAGTCGCTTATCGCGTAAATACAGTAAGTTTTTCTGGGAAAAAACACCCTAATTCTAAGTATTTTCTCGAAACACTGTCTGTATTTTTTATGATATTTAGGGGGCAAGCGATAGACGAGTTACCTGATGGAAAGCAACTGGCGTCGCCCATAAACACTCGCGACATCCGAAGAGTCCGGCCTCTATGAGGGAATAGGAACAAGGGATTAGGGAAGTTGGGCCACCGGTAAACTCACTGAACGAAACACTGTTGTTGTTGTTTCACGCCAGTTTTCTGTGAGGCCGTGGTCGTAGCCGTCCGGTTGAGCCGACTCATTCGTACCGAAGCATGGCTCTCCCACGGAAATGAGCATCCGTATTATGTACTTGAGATCGGAAAATGTCTCATTGGTACACGCCTCCACTGGGGCTCGAACCTGTACCCTTTCGAGTGCGAACCAAAGCTATTGGGGGCCACGGACGCTCAAAATATGTCTGTATACCAAAATCAGTTCAAGCGTGAAGAGACAACAGACAAACACAATGCCGCATTAATAATATATATGCAAATATTACGCTCAAGATATTGTTAGTGTGATGGTGAACCATCGAGCATACAACTAATAGAAAAGTTATGTGAGCCATCCGTGTCTGAAACTTCAGTGTTTTGTCACTGATAAATGAACCGCCTAACAACTAACGCTCGTACTAAAACAGTATGCACCAATAAGAGACCTGATATACGTACCCCGATACTTCCAACCAATCAGAGCGACGAAAAAAACGTTTTATTGTATAAGCAAAATTTACATCCGTTGAGTTATTAGTTATTGTTATTCATGTTTAAGGCGTAATCCAACTAAATATCGAACTAAGTGTTTTTGCCAC
>JAOTAV010000007.1:682981-695846 GCA_026546445.1 Cyclargus thomasi
CACACACACACACACACACACACACACACACACACACACACACACACACACACACACACACACACGCACACACACGCACACATACACACACACACACACACGAAATATAAATGTTCTTCATAGATCCTTTAAAATTGTAAGGAAACGATAGTGGAAGAGGATTTTTTTTAATGAGGATGTGGAAACGGTTGAGGAACCTCAGCAACCCTAACATAAAGTATTATCATAGAAGCTTTTATCTACACTTTGCCTCTGGGAGTAGACGTTGTTAAAATCCTTTCTTTTCTACGTCATAGAATGATTAATCAGCCTGCATTTCAGCCTGATACATCCAGTGCCTTGAGAATTGCGTTAATAGATTACTAAGTATTTGGATACCTCCTCTTTTGTCGGATTTTCGAGAGTCCATTGAAAGTAGCAAATTAAAATTGTTGAATGCTAGCTCGCGAGTTTTAAAATTTAATACAAAAATAAAACTTACGTATTGACCAAAAAAAAAGTAGGATGTCCTAGGCTATTTATTTTTTTATTTGAAATAAGGACGAAGATAAGTGTTACACGTGTAAGGGCAAAGTAGGTCAAATGATTAGTTATATATTAGACGCAATAGGCATGTTGTCAAAATTATTTACACAAAGAATATGACTAAATTGACCGAAAGCACTATGAAACTATAGAGTTTTCGGTCAAATTAGGCCAAATCTAGGCAGTAGCGGTCATTTGCTCTCTAAAAAAATGTAATTTCTATGCAAAGCGCGATTAACAACAACAAGGTGACAACTCAACACTTAACAATCGCGGTTTGAATAAAAAAATATAATTTTTTGACTGAGAGGGCTGACCTCCACCGGCTAGATTTATCAAAAGCACTTTAGTGCACTTAATTTTTCTATGCCGAATTTCAAACTCGTCCATTCCCGAATCTTTCGCTTAAAATATATTCGTGTCTTCTCTAACAGATTCGTCGGTATACAATTTGCAGGTCGGCAAATAAGACGGCAGTTAGAGGGTCGTGATTCTGCCGGTAATAATGTATTTAGCACACACCGAGACACTTGCGTAGTTATTTAGGACATCATTACTACGAAATTATGCGCTAGTGCCGACTGGTGTCGTTACCTGTCATTACTTTTTTCAATTACGAATTAATGTTAGAAATGAATTATGAAATTCGCTAGATGATGTTGTCCCTTGCAATTATGTAGTGATGTGACGGTGTCGATAAAACTTTGTGAGACGTTTTTTCACTAAATATTGTCTTTCACTAATACATATCTATAATATAATGTGATCCTAAATTATTTTAAGCCGTACTAACTTAACTGTAT
Organism: Cyclargus thomasi; assembly: GCA_026546445.1. NCBI lineage: Eukaryota > Metazoa > Arthropoda > Insecta > Lepidoptera > Lycaenidae > Cyclargus > Cyclargus thomasi. Next base: position 684,310 of record JAOTAV010000007.1, read on the forward strand.
TAAATACTGTCGAATTCTTTAGCATATATAGATTTGAGTAGTTTATTTTAGTCGTAAATGTGTAAATGCAATTTGAATCATAAATGTAACAAAAAAATTATAAATATACATACCATCACTAGGGATGTTCGCGTTCGTTTTGTATTCTCTTTCCTCGTGCGAGAGTGATCTAATGCTCCTCGTCGAGGATTTGTACTCCATATCTCGGAGCAGCATGGAGGAACTCGGAGAGATGAACGGCCGCTGGTAACTTATCGACCGAATTTGGTGGCTTGAGGTATTTGTACCTGGCATAAAAAACAAAATGTTGATGATTATTTAAAACAAGTTATTTATTAGAGGCGGTATAACTGTAGAATTATGTACAAGGGGATGGAAATTACTACATAATTATTTTTACTGAAAACCTGACAGGCTGCTGCCAAGTAGTCAAAAGTAATAAAAAAGTGTTCGATTACAAAATCCTTAAAACAGAAGGTTATCGATAATTTGCTTGCACAACACTATCATAAACAAATTAGTATAATGTGAAAAGTAAATATTTCTGCGGTGCAGACTGAATAACCGATGATATAATAAATGTTATCTATTTCATAATATCTGATTCATATTCTGTTGCCATATATTTAAATGATCAAGTAATCAGTTAACATTTTACAGAATTAATCATAATAGCTAAATATAACAAAATTAAAAAATTTACACCGTACGTACAGAATAATATAAATGATCTATTGTACCATCGATGTACACAAATTAATTCATAGGTAGATTAAGGTCTAGACCTACTTAATTAGTAAGGGTTATATTGTCAATTGAACATTTATTACGATATGACAGTAGGATTTAACATAACGCGACCAAATTACGCAGGCTAGCAATCTGAGCACGAATCAACTTCAAAGAACGAAGCTTCGAAAGAAACTAAAATGAGTACATTCCTCATTGTCGACGTCTTTAAAAATACAATTTGCTCAGGTGTAAACAATATTTGGCTAAGCGATTTAGTAATGTTGGGAAAGAATTGTACAAAATTATAATGCAAGAGGAAAAAAAGTTAACAACTTGGCGAAAAAATCTATTCCTATGACCTCATACTTTAATATTTCAGTTTCCTTCAATTTCTTGTTATAATTATTAAAAGTATGTTTGTCATTATTTAAAATTTATCGTAACAAAATAATAAATAAAGTTAATTAAAAGTTTTATATCACAAAAAGAAATTATAATTTATTGTCTAAATGCAAAAGGAACGGTGTAATTTTTAAAACTTACTTTTTAACTCCTGCCAAAAATAAAGGTAGGAAGGGACCCACAGCGAATCGCATTTTGTTCCTTCGTCAAAAATAAATAGGCATGTGTCAATCAGCTTATTAGGATAGTTTTTTTTTTAAATAACAGACTGCGGGATCTGGAAAAGGCACCGACGCAATTATACCGGTTCCTGTTTGAAAAACTGTGCAGATAATTAGTTTATGAGCTTACACAATACATCGATACAGCAATTATGTGAGGCCAGCGCAAACAAGGGACTTTGATATTTTGTAGGGATGTGCTGTTGTTTATCGATACTTTATTTTTTTTTAAATAAAATTGTTACTACTATTTAAATATATTTTTATTATAGTTATGCAAGCGCAATAAAAGGCAACAAGCCTATTATTAGTATTTAAAAATACGCAATATGTTATTACTATCAAGAAGTTCACAATAATATGATTTTAGACCTATATTGTATTTTTAAGAATTTATGTTGTGATTTAAATATCATTAATCACAATGGTCGCTCTATTTTTTAAGATGCAGTATTCTGTAAACATGAAGTTACAAATGATAACTATACCCGGCGACACATTCGCGACTAATTCGATATTACTAGTGTCCTTGGGCGACGGTAGTTGCTTCTGATCAGTTTATCCATTTGTTTATGTGTCCCCAAATTTTAAAAAACCATAAAAAAAAAGAAATATAAGTTCACGACTTTCTTTACATGGTAATTTAATTATAGTGTAAATAGGGAAATTGAAAGAGAGCCAGTCGACGGGTCTACATCATTGGACGGAATATGTCAATACCATGTAAGTCGTGATCTGTCGGCGAGGTTTGACACAACCCGACCAACTTTCAACTTCCCTGATTGTAAATTTAAATTATCGATACCCCACGTCACAACCCTACGGAGGGTCAGTACGAAGCGGCTTACATCGGGGCACCAAATTAAGACTATTAAGTAAAACTTTTAAGTCCCTTGTGCAGATCTTCCGTTCTTATGCTACGAGTTTGGGGCTTAAAAGTTTGTCTTTTGTTGTTTATCAGTATTAGGGGGATTGTCGTTTTTATGAGATGCGCTGATTACAATATAAAGGGTGCGTTAATGATCATTCTATATGATAATATTTATTAAGTCTTTATGATTGTGTATTATTATCGGATAGTTTTTTCCCGTGGTTTTGCCAATGTAGAATTAGAACATTAAAAATGTATCCTACGGGAACGTTTTTTTGGTATAAAAAGTATGATCTCTAATAAGAGACTGCTACCCGTTACCACAGGTTTTATTACTACTTACTTACCTATTTAGGGTAGCTGGCCCTTTTATTTTATTTATTAGGAACAAAAAACAGTTTTATATTAAGACTTAAATAAAATACAATCAAAAACTTCATCTCTCTCTATTAATTAGTGTGTAATATTTTGTTTGTTTATTTCTGTGGTACAGCCACAGAAATATACAAACATAATAACTAAGTCTGTAACATTGTATGCGATAACAATAAACATTATTTTAATTATAATAAATAGGACGACTCTTTTAATAAAAAAATGTTATAATATATGTAACTAATGTGATAGTGTGAAGTATGATTAATAGTTTTATCTAAAATTAAATAAGTATTTTATTGAATTTTACTTAATGTATTAATTCTCAGAAATGTGACTACCTGTGACAAGGGGAGGTCTAACAATCATGAAATTTGTGTGACGTACTTTATGGATGGTCCCTAAGTGGGTGAAGTGAATAACTAACATTTCACAACCACCGAGTAACGTTATTTTTTAATAATAATGATAATATTGATCGTAATTCACCGATTTCAATATCTAGGCTTGTCTATCTAGCTACACATTAAAGCACATTATTTTAATTTCAAATTATTTTTCCGCTCCTAAAGCGGTCTAGTCTAGTTACGCAAAATTCCGAATATTTTTAACCGACTTCCAAAAACGAGAGGTTATATGTTCGGCTGTGGATATATATTTTTTTAAATGTTATACATTCGCTTCTTCCACTTATGTCTTCATTTAAGAGTTTAGCTTTATTTGGTTTCAGAATATCTCTTTCTTTTTATCTGGAGAGTGTTTAGGAATACAAATTTTATGCTAAGTACATTATCTCCTAATGTTCAGTTTTTTGAAATCAATGTACAGGTCTATTTAATACTAGGTCTCTAGGTCTACTATGACCATATATAAGACAAGTGGAGTTCCAATGCTTTTTACTCATAACTTTAAGCCGAGTGTATTCAAATGAGTACTTCTAGGTTTGCAAGTGTATATTTAGAATATATTTCTTATAAATTCTCAATAATTCCACTGTGTGGTGATCCTACCTACTGCGATCACATCGAAGCCTCGTCGCCGAGGACATAAGGAGCAGTTCCAATGCTATTTCTCATTACCTTATGCGGATTGCCGAAACGCCCGGATAATCCTACCGTATGGTGATCCTAGCTACTGTGACCACGTCGAGGCCACGCCGAGGACAAAAGTAGCAGTTGTGGCGTGCGTGTCTGCGTGTTATTATTGACGTAATTTTACTATTGTCCGCCACCGGCTCTGCCTGACATATGGTGTAACGTGCCTTTTTCACCGTCAGCCAATTTCGATAGCTTCTTACAACTCAGTTTCGCGTGACTGGGAGCGGTTGGCGGAAGTATTAAACGGTCTTGTGTTAAAAAAAATGTTTTTAAGAATCAGCTTTACAATCTACTAATGAGTTAATCTGAAAGTATTGTACTCATCGCTCAGTCAGCGAAGCTTTCTGAGTGCTTATTATCATCCTCCAATTTTCATAGAGATGATGACGATTCGAAAAATTTATAGTTTGTATAGGATAAACGTTGTCGAAGCTAAATCGAAATCGACTGCGAAAATTCAAATAATAAAATTATTAATAGGCAGAGAATCTTGTTCCTTTACTAGACCAACATTATAGAGCAACATCCACACTGGCAACTCACTGAGGATACCATAATTAAAAAAAGAAGAAGAAAATTAAAAAAAAATTTTACTTAGCTGTCGACTTTACTAAATTAATTCATTATGATTATCTTCCATTCTCTTTTATGTCTAACATCTACAATAAGTTATTATGCACTCTTTAACCTTGTTAAAATTAACAAAAATTTAAATAATAAAAAGTCCGATCTTATTGAACTATTATAATTATTTTTATTATAATATACTCGTATAATTGATATAACATCCCAAAAAGGATAACGCTTTTTAAAATGACATATAGAGTAAGCTCTATATTTTATTGAAATAACGGAATCTAAGCATAGATATTAGATTTATTCGTATACTGATACAGTCTCAAAGAAAACAGACATGATATACATATTTCATATAAATTAACTGAAATCCAAAGGTAGTTATGGGGTAAAAACGCACACCGCGAAACTTTCGTTTCAAACTGTCAAGTGTATTTTTTTTTTATCATAATTAAAACGTTGAAACAACGTTATCATAGACGCCATATGTCCAAAAGTATACGTCCTTCGTTGACCGATGGTTGGTCCCGTGGGAAGAAACCTGCTATCATAGTGATAGCGTGGCCGCAGCCGATACCGTATGAAAATAACGATAATAATACGACACATTTTAATTATTTGCATCTCTCGCGGTTTTTGTTACATGTCATATAATATTGGCGACCGGGTACGTTTAATTTAGTTGTATAATTAATGTATAATTAGTTTATGATAGTGTTTCATAATTCATTAGCGTTATTAGCTGATGCACTGACGGGTCAGCAACTTGTTTTTCAAATTGCGTTTTGATAGTTTTAAATTAGAAGTAGAAATTGTTGTAATGTGAAGTTGTGAAATACCTCTATATTCGCTAATAATTTATAATATACATATGTATAGACTTTATTCTCTTATCAATTTTAATTTTTATTGCAAAGAAAAATACTTAACTTAAAAGGTCACGTTAGTCTTCCTATTTTAAAAATAAGGATGATAATATTTATTCGAATGAACCAGACTACTCAATTACAGAGAGAACCATTTTATTTACAAAGACAAAGGGTCATTAAAATTTAGAAAGAAATGATAAAGCGAAGAACTTGTTAGGTAATAGCTCTATGGATTTCTTTCACATAGTGCAAGATGAAGAAAGAATTTTAGTTTGTCGGAGTCTGTACAAAAATTACGAAGAGAAAAGAGAGAGAGAGAAGAGAAGACTCACTAGTTTTAGATCTCGGCTCCCGCGGTCCGTCGACGGTGACTTTGATGGCTTTTTGGTATGTCGTCACCTGCGGCGGGCTCGTCGATATCGTTATCGTCAGGGAGAAACTCTTTCCTGAAAATTATAAAAAACATTAAGAGTCCAATAAGTACAAATTACAATATAATTAATTTATATTTTCTATAACCCAAGAGTCAGTGACGGCTAGGCCTTAACCTTTTTTAAAAGTTGCAAGTTTTCTTGTATAGAATTCTATCGTATCTATTCTGGATTCTAAATTTTTTCTTTGAAAATTAGAATATCTTCTGTCTTTTTGTCTGTTTCCGCTTTACGCCCAAATCGCTCCAGCCCTTTAAGCGTGAATGAGTCACAAACCTACCTTCAAACTCACAAACAAAAGCGTTTATATATTTATAGTCTGGCTTCTATAAGTTGAACCTAGACCAAAAATTCTGTAGATCACACAATTGTAGTGGCCAAAAAGATTTTGATAATTTATTAGATCATGAGACCTAAATACGAGTATTTAGGTAATAAGCATGCCATGTCTTACATAAAAAAACCAAAAGATCATAAACACATACTCATATCAAGTACTGCACACAAAAGACTACATCAGAATAATGTAACTCTTAAAAATAAATGCCAGGTTCAACTTATAGTAGCCAGACTATAATATTCTTTTAATAATAAAAATGGCATAGTACAATTACTTATAGATGATGCATACTTACAAAAACAAAAAACCCCAACCACCTGAACCTACCATGTTTTTAGAGACCCACCCACATACCCAATCACTGTTTCCGAAGACAATTAAAAATCCTCTAACATACCTAAGCTCACCCAATTATGTTAGCATTAAAACATAGTATTGTATGTTGAATGACAGTACACAGGGTGGAAATAGCCAGCTTTTTGGGTGCCCGATTTGCCGTCGCCAGTAATGAATGCACCGATAAATACGGAATAAAATTACAGTTAAAATGAGTGGATTAACATGTCTAATACAGATAATACGCTTGTACCACTCGATTTAGTATAAATGATTGATTTCGACGCGTTTAGGACTTTATTAATTAAAGCTTAATGATGGCCGTGATGAAGTGTTGGATAACTTATGGTGTTGTATCTACTGAATAGGAAATCTGTTTCGAACCATTACATGTAACTAATCTTAGGCCGCCTCTAGGCGATCAATTATATTGACAATATCACGTATTGTACAATATAATTGATCGCTTAGGGTTAATATCGATGATTGCGCAAATAAAAATTTTTATTGACTTATATTTTTATTTTGTATCATGTATGGTCAGTACTGGTCAATATTTTTCAGTCTGTTTTAATATTTTTCGTAACATCAAGCAGTTTTTATAATAGTAGGAGAGCCCAAGGAGGGAATTTTGAATTTATTCGAGCGCGTCAGATTAACCTAGTGTAGGCTTCCTACAGGTCTCTGATTATTATGGAATAAAAATTAGATTTCTTTCTTTGTTTGGTTCTTAAAAAACTATTTTTGGGCACCGAAATATCATTGAAACCGTTATATTAAGATATGGGGTGTTAAAATACGCCAAAGAACCCTTTCACATAAAGAACTGATGATTTAAATGTGAGGTAAGCTTGTAATAACATAGAACAACAAAGCGTCATATTTTCGTAACCAAGCTTCCCAGATATTTTATGTCTCATTCAGCATAATGCTTTAGACCTTGCTCTCTTCAATCTTGTAATAAATTTTCTATTAATTTTTTATATAACCTTCAAATCGCAGTAGCTCATCCCACCGCTATAATAAAAAATGCCCTTAATATTTTCTTCTCCATTTTACCTAATCTACAAAACGTGCAAGTTGGTCTCCACGACGCTCGAGTAACTCCCAAAAATAGCACTCTTACCTCCCCGGATATAATTTGGCAATATAATTGATTATTTGGATTCAGAGCGTCTTTTAATTTCTATTGTTCAAAGATATTGTACAACTACTACTCCTGAAATTTGGCATACAATGATTGCTAAATTTATGTGTATATTCACCTTTAAACTGCTGTAACAATTTGGATGTAATTTTGTATGAAGATACTTTGTATCAGAATAGGAGGTATGGCTTAAAGCCATCCATTGAATATGAAAATTCAATCGAACGATCTCCGAATCGAGAGCCACCATTTAAACCTATAAACAGCGACGGCCTTATTAAACTGTAACTTATAGCAACAGTGTAATCACTGAAAATTTCGGGAATTTCCTATTTATCATAGGTCGTACATTATCCTTATACGCGTTCCCATGTAGATAGTGGCGCGACTTCCGGAAGCTCACAGCGTGTCAAGACTTGAATCACTAAATGTCCCCGTTGATAAGTCGAATTGTCACAAATAGAGTATCCACGAAAACGAGCTGCTACTTTTGCCAAGGGAGAGCTGTGCTTCTACACGAGTGGGCCGGCTCGACCGGAGTCGTACCACAGCCTCATACAAAACTGGCGTGAAACGGCGTCGTGCTGTGTTTCGTCCAGTGAGTGAGTTTATCGGTGGCCCAAGTTCCCTAATCTCCCTATCCCTATTTCCATGCCCTATTCTCTCATGAAGGCCGGCAACTCATTTGCGACTTTTCGGATGTCACGAGTGTCCATTAGCGATGGCCGCGGCAGTTGCTTTCCATCAGGTAACCCGTCTGCTCGCTTGCCCCTTAAATATAAAAAAAACTGGGTACACAGTATTCTTATCTTAACTCTTTTTTTTCTCGGCCGGCGTGTGCTCCCAATGACGTTATATTTTATGAGTTCTTATGACAACTATTATGATAAACTGCAAGAGTCTAAATTATCATCAACGAAATTGATTCCTAGCCAGTTGTCGGACCAACGTGATTTGGTCGGAATATGTTAATGGAATTAGCAGAGTGAGAATAAGCAGTTTTGCTAGGCGTGGTTTTTGGGTGTTCAGTCGGTAATCCCGCGCCATTAGTAATCTCAGCTAATGGCGGATGTTATTAGCTAATCCGGCGCTTGCGCATGTCAACTGTTAGGCTTGATTAGCTCTTGATTATGTCTTAATGTAGCCGTGTTGTTAGTTTTGATATGAAAAGACACAGATAATAATAATATCTATGGACGCTTCACACCTCGTCAGTGCTAAGTACCAGAGGGACTTGTGTTACAGGTACCAGACAACGGAAATATATTTCATACTTTTATACTATACACATACTTAAGATTTTTATAATACGATACAAATATTTAATACACATCGAAGACCCGGGAACATTGAAAAACTTGCTCCGTCGGCGCGACCCCCGGCTTAAGCTACCAACGCGCTTAACAACTGAGCCACAGAGGTTGTCATATTTATATTACATTATAATTAATATTGCTTGATATATAATACATACAGTTAATAATCAAGTACAATACGAGTACAGTTAACATTCCAGATAATAAACAATTTGAAAATGATATATAGAACTCAGCAAGCGACGTAAACTTATGTTTTATAATATGTGTTATTCCGAAACAAGACAAAGCCGAGGGACTCATTTATTAAACGTTTCTTCTTATATTTAGTTATATATATAATTAATTTAAAACTACCAGTATATGAAAGTCCCTACTCCATCTGCAAAAATCTAATTTGTGTCTATCTTTAGGAAATGAATTATGATGAAACAGAAAATTTCATGCCATAACGGAAATTGCAACAATCATGATATAACTCACAGCACATAATACTCACAATCAATTTCATACATTTACATCCACCAACATTTTTTTATAATAATATTTAGAGTAAGTAAACATAATAATAACTAAGATACCAGTCATCTGTTATATCAATCACACAAGGTAAAAATTATAAACTAATCATAAATGCATCCACTTTAAACTTAAACTGTAATAAAATTGTCACTTCACTTAGGGGAAAAGGCTGCTAGCCCTAACCACAGGTTTTCTAACCTATCAGGTGGATAGCAGGCACTTTATCTCTCATTATTTGCGTAACTTTTGTTAGTCTTTGAAGTGGTCTGTCACATTGTATGCGATATCAATAAAGATTATTATTATCTTTATATATAATTCTTCTTTGAGTGTGTATGTCGCTGAACTTCTCTTAAACGACTGGACCGATTTTTTGTGTGTCAGGGGATCTGAGAATAGTTTAGATTCACAAAATAGCTCGGCAGGACAACGTCTGCGGGGTCAACTAGTAATATATATAATATAATAAAAAATAATTCTTAGGTCTATGTCAAAATCTTAATAGCTTTAACCATGTTAATATATTATAGTCATATTTCATGTCATTTCAACTAATCATAATTCAATGTCAACAGAATAATTACACCATTTTTTTTACTCATTAAGAAATTCAGTTATGGAATAATACTTTTTAGTTTTAGCCATTTAATTATTTCCTTCTTGAAGCGACTATATTTAATTAGGTAAAAATATGTACACCAAGAACTTCGTGTCTCTTTAAAACCGAAAGTAGTCTATATACTCTTCATCGTTTCAACTAAGTCTATGCCAAAAATCAAGACAATTGGTTGCTTCGTTAGCGTGTGAAGGAATGACAAACAAATACACTTTCCCATTTATAATATTAGAAAGGAATTTACCACAAACAAAACAAAGAAACGCCATATAGAGTCCCGTTAAATAACAGTTAAAAATTGCCGTAAGTCTTGTGAGTGTAGCATGCTCCAACCTTGTAACTTGTTAAGTATTCTGGAGCAATCCATTTTCCTTATGTTTAGTAATATGTAGCGAGGCAGATTACTTAACTCACAGGGGGCTTAACAAAGATCTAAGCGTCTTCGCTTCTATTTAGCTAAAAATTGTATGTTGTACAATTTTTGATTGGCTATTTCACAAAGAAGCGGAAAATTTGAGAGAAAATAATCTAGTTCTTCGCTTCAAGAATTGTGTGATTTTAAATATTTTTCTTTGTCTTTCTCATTAATTTGTATTGTATATGAATATTTCAAATGTTTCGAAGTGTTTCAGTCATATACAAAATGAGACGGAATAGTATAACAACGTTTGCTTTTTTACGGAGCTAAACAATTATTAAAAATAACCCTGCTAACCGCTGATCCTGTTTCAACAGTGGAGTGATGATGATGATTAGAATTCGTGTACAAGTGAGTCTGTGTGTGTTGTGAAGACACAATGTGGTTGTCAAGTGCGAAACTTTTAGGAGAACGCTTTCATACTCCGAGGAATTCCCAGCTAATTCTACAGAATTATTTGAGGTACGCCTCAACCTACTTTTACTTCAACATCTTTATAATAATTATTATTATTTTGTTGAAGTAAATTATATAATAATTATTTGTGAGAGTCCGCAGCCTCGTGGGTAAGGCTTTTGGTTAGCACTTGAAAGGGTGCAGGTTCAAACCCCGGCGGAAGCGTGTACTAATGAGGCATTTTCCGATCTCAAGACATAATACGGATGCTCATCGCCGCGGGAGAGCCATGCTTCGGCACGAATGAGCCGGATCGACCGGAGTGATACCACGGTCTCACAGAAAACTGGCGTGAAATGGCGTTGTGCTCTATTTCCTTGAGTGAGTGAGTATACCGGTGGTCAAACTTCCGTAATACCCATATTCCTATCCCTTATTCCCTCATAAAGGCCGACAACGCACTTGCGGCTCTTCGGATGTCACGAGTGCCCATGGGCGACGGCAGTTGCTTTCCACCAGGTAACTCGTCTGCTCGCTTGCCCCCTAAATATCATAAAAAAAGTAATAAGGACGCTTTACCACTTAAACTTTTTTAGATTTACATACTCGTACTTCAGAGAAATTGATTTATATAGTAGCACTGTAGTCAAAACAATAGTACAAAAGTCTGGATAGAACTATTGCCAGTCTCGGAATGCCACCAGCTAAACTTCCAGAAAGGGAGGCATTTTTTCTGTTAAATTCGATCTTCAAATTCAAAAAAAATATGTCGGGCATCAAAGACCCATATTATTAATTATTTTTTAACAAAAAATTGAAACCGACTTCCAAGGGAAAAAACTAAAATAGTACAAAAGAAACTAAAAAGTATT
>JAOTAV010000007.1:695946-713125 GCA_026546445.1 Cyclargus thomasi
TAAGAAGTTTGGATGAGATCCTAGGTACAAAAAACCTAACATAAGGATTACAAACAAAGGATATGGGCGAAAAGCCTCTAGATGACCCTTTTTTTAAATTAAAAAAACAGTCAGGCGGAACTATAAATATTAGTTCTAGTGTATGACCAAAGCCTCCCCTCTTTTCTTCCACAATCACTGTATTTCACTCTTTCTGAATACGCCTCTGTTATGGCAGAATGTTGGAACTATTTATAATATTGTAAAACCTTTATTTATTTTTTCTTCTAGATGATGTATCTCATCAAAAAAGATTTTAAAATTTTCTTCACAGCTTGCGAGGTTTGCTTGTCCCGGCATTTAGAGTATTCACACTAAAATCAACATCCATATATGCTCAATTTCTGAACCAAATTTGAATTTGATGTATATGTGATACACCGTTTACAATCTTATTTAATCTTAAAGAAAAGATAGGTGACATTTGAATTTCCCGACAGACGTAGGACGTAGCCTTATCATAACTAAGCCAGGACAAGTTCTGTCGGGTCATTTGATTTAGTTTATTTGTATTTTATCGATATTTTGATACATCGTCCACCTGAGCGAGCAGGATCGAGTCGAAAGTGAGTCACAGTCGAGTCACAATCACATCGCATTAGGCGGTCATCTCGCGGCGTGTCGGGTTACCGCGGGATGCGGGGCTTCGGCAGCGCAGGGTTACCGGTTACGACCGCACTTCTTGTTTTTATGCTAGACTAGCGGAACTGACAGACGTTGTCCTGCCGAAATAGTTTGTGAATCAAAACCGACCTTAAGTTTCCTTGAACACACAAAAATTTTAGCAAAATTTCGTTACTGACATATTCACACTGTTAAAAAAGTCCCTCAAAATAAAATAGAATAAAAAATCATATTTCGCACAGAACCGTTTAATTTTTTTGGGACGAAAACAATCCCTTGCCCTTTCTTGCCCGGACTTAAAGTCCATTCTCGCAATGCTAGTCAGTCAAAATAGATGAACAGAAACCGACGGAGAGTCAGAGAAGAGAACAGAGAAAAAGATGTCAAAACTAACTATTTATTGTAATCTTAAACGGCACAACAATTTTAATAAAAGGCGTAGGACACTTTGAAGCTATTACTATTAATATTAAATATGTTTATATATTTTTATTATTGTATATTGTATTAATAATAAATATTCTGGAATAAAATATGCCTTCTCTATAGAAGGCATATTTTATTCCAGAACATTAAGTAATTCCACAAATCCACGACATAAACGAATATCAGCTCAACTGGGATAGTATCTAAATCGAATTTTACTTATTCGCAACAAAAGAGTTTATACACGTTTAAGCTGAGAACACATTTTTATAGTTATTTAGTCTATATTCATAAAAGACTTTAGTTCGTTAGGTTTATGCATGAGGGTCGAGGCACAATGGAACTGTTAAGCGTGAGTTCGTTCTGCGGTTTGGAAATTAAAATACAGCTTGATATAGGCGAAAGTGTCTGTCGTCTTCGTCGCGCAATATTGCTGTTTATATGCTCGGAGATGGATTCTCTAGAAAGTTCTTGGATGTTATCGAATTGGTATGTGCAGCAGTTATTGTAATCTACACATATAATAAAACAGTAGAATTGGAGTGTCTGCACATATTTTTTTACAAAATATTATATTAGAAAAAGAACGAAATATGCGCGTACCATAGAAAAGTATAGAAGGACTCTACATAGAGCACAGATTTATAGCTTACTCTCTGAAGTATAAAAGAGAAGAGAAGGAACAAAATATGCGCATACCATAGAAAAGTATAAAAGTACTCTACATAGAGCACAGATTCAAAGCTAGCTCTAAATATGATATTTAGAGTTCGTGACAATTTATACTCGTGATAGAGTCATCAGCGATGATTTGAGTGATCATTATCATTCGTAACGTGTGCCTAATAGCGTCGACATTAGAGAGCTTACGAGTACAGCTTTTTATTGTAAAGGGAGTTAAATCGGATTTTTGAACTATCGACTGCAGTATTTCTGGACCGATAATACCTGCGAAATTTCAAAAATATTTGCAGGTATTTTTCTCTCTTGAAATGGTTTAATGTTGCGAATGACTTTGAGCGAAGGTTTCTCATTATGTAATCTGTTTGCTAGTTTTCTTCCTAATTTTATAAAAAAGTTAATATTAAAATGTAAAAGTTAATATTGAAAGGTAAAATATACACTTGCATGATAAATTTTGGCGTGATCTGTTCAGCAGTTTGGTCTGTGGGTTGATAGATCAAATAAGGTAAAAGTCAGTTAATTTAGTAGGGGAATTTTGGATTTACTCAAGTGCGTCAGATTAAGCTAGTGGTATAAAATTAGATTTCTTAGTTAGTTCGGTTCTTAAAAAGTCATTTTTAAGAACCGAAATGTCATAACCACGATAGGGGTGATGATTTAAATGTAAATTGAGCCTGTTGTAACATAGAACAACATAGCCTCATATTATTTTCATAACCAAGCTTCCCAGATATTTTATGTCACATTCAACTAAATGCTTTATGCCGAAAAAAAACCTTTATCGTGCTACTGAAAAGACAATCTTTAAAAAATTTGGCGTTAAAAAGTGTATATTAAAAAAAATATTTTAACTTTTTAAATATTATACAACATGCCATAGGTCAAAATAACTAATTACCCTTAAATCACCAACACCAAAGCTACGCACCGGGTTCCTACGTCTAGATTACCATCGATAATTGCTTAATCTAGCGCGGCCTATGATTTGTGTCTGTGATGGGCTTGTTTACACCAAGGGAACTGAACATAGAGTTAAATTAACTTAGGGCTGCCATAAATCCGTGTTACTTGATACAATAAAATCATCAACTAGATGAGGCCCGCACCTCCGTTTATCGTGCGGGAACCTGTGTCCTTCCTCAAGACGCAAAGTATTTCCATACTAAATTTTAAGTAAATAGGTTCAGCGGTTTGAGCGTGAAGAGGTAAAGGTCAGGAGATTTTAACATAAGAAATTCTTGTAAGTTTGGTGCTAGGTATGTGATTCTTTTTTTTTATTGTTTAAGGAGTGTTTTCGAGGCATAATATTTAGAGAAAAATCGTATTCAAAAACGGCGATTTTGTGCGTTCAGGGAAAAAATCTGTTTTTTACCTAAAAGTCCGCGGTTTTAGAGATAGGTTCTGGGTCAGTCATTTCAACGATGGCACCCCTAATTTGACTAGATGTCCGTAACTCCTATTAGGTTTATACTATTTTTAACTAATTAGGTGTGATTTCCCTAAATTGCTCATTTTCCATTACCCAAATTTAATAATAAAAAAACCTACTCGTATCAGCTAGTGAATCAAATATATAAATGAATATATTTTAAATCCTCACCTCTCCCGCTTCTCCCGACGAACCTCAGGTCGTTGAATTTGGCGACCCTATTCTTCATCACCGCGGTGTTATTTCGTAGCTCAGCGGACACGTTCTCGTCGTTCCCCGCTCTGACTGTCACCTGGGTGCCGTCCAGCACGTCTCCCAGGGCCACCACCTTGAACCCACCGGGCAGGGTCTTGTTGGACCGCCAGTGTTGAGGCAGCATGGAACACATGTAGTCGGGGCTGCCCGTGCGAACTGGAAACAACTATTTTTAAATCATTTGCGCTTTGGGTGAAGAAACGTGGTGTACAGGACTTTGAGTCAGTGAGTGCTAATAGGAAACCGTGGTGAAGATAGCAGTTTGCTTGGGTGAGTCCTTAGACCAACAGCGTAGTCGACGTTGATGGTCCGACATGTATGAAATTCTACGAAGTGTTTTTTTTATAATAAGCCTGTACTGATAATTCATCATTTTCGCTTTCGGTGCTGACGGTCAGCGAGCGGTCGGCGTGAGACTGTCTATGAACAGACTTACAGAAAACCGTCGTGAACCAACGGTTGCTTTACAGGAGGGATAGAGAGGGATATAACCTTTATTTACTCTTAAAGGCTGCCAACGCACTTGTGGCTCTTTTGCGAGTACCGTTGGGCGATGGCAGTTGCTTTCCATCAGATGACCGTTTGCTCTTTTGCCTCCCTAATTTCATAAAATAGTGCAACGAGGTATAACTATTATATAAACTTGGAAGGTTTTTATTTAGCTAGGTGTGTATAAAGGGGAAATTGAAAGAGAGCCAGTTGACGACGACCTACGTCATTTGGTCGGAGTATGTCAATCCCATGTAAGTCGCGATCTACCGGCTGAGTTTGATATAACCCGACCAAATTACATAGATCTACGCCCTGTATCTGTTTTAATTTATCTGATTACACATACAATTAAAATATGTAGGAGTTGCAACTAAAATATGCATATCTAGTACGAAAGGGTTTATCTACTGCACAACTTTTACAAGTGAAACTTATTACTTTACAAAAACAGATTTATAAATTTAAGGCATCTTTATTTGGTGGGATTGTGCCAATAATTTTATTATACCTTTTAATAAAAATTTCTATTTTAATGACACTTAAGTAAATATAAGTACTTTTAAATTCCATTGATAATAATTTATAACCTGTGCGACTTAACTAAGCACACGACCTAGACAAAGTTATTTTGGAAAAATGTGCAAAATGTCCAAAAACAGCAACAGGATTGTTTTTGGGCATTTTGTCATGTTTTTTTTACATTTTTACAAAATGACTTTGTCAAAGTTATGTGCCTAGTAAAGTCGCACAGGTTTTTAATAGTAGGTATAATAATTTAACAGCGTTAAAGTGTAATAATTAATTAATATTACATTAATTATAAATGTTGTAATATTATCCTTAAAAGTGATATATTAACCGGTAATTCCATTATATAATGGAAGGCAGATACAGTTAAACGATAAATAATTCCTATTGGAAATCCTGGAATAGATAAACACCAGGAAAAAGTTTAGCGTGCTTTATTCTTCATAATTTGTGGTCATACGACAGTTAATTCTTTCAAGTGTTGCTAGGTGTGATAACGAGGGTGTCAGTGGAAGTTCGGTTAGCCAGGAGGTAAAATTTTGTACCTAATGCTAAAATGTAATATAATAATATCCATGAACGCTTCACATCACGTCAGTCTAGCCTCGTGCTAAGTACACGAGGGACTTGTGTTTCAGATACAAGATAACGGAAATATATTTAATAATTTTTATACTATACACATATTTAAGATTTTTATTATATGATGCACTATTAATTAAAATAATCTTCCGCGACTTACTTAAATATCGTTATAATGTCAACCTCACTGATGGTACCATCAAAACCAACACACAGAGCATGAGACCTACTCTAAAATTGAATATTCAAAATTCATTTATTCGGACTCAACCAAATGTTCCCCTCCTAAGCACGTCGTTTCACATTTGTTACAGTAAGACATGGAATTAGTGTGGGAGAGCCATGCTTCGGCACGGATGGGCCGGCTCGACCAGAGTGATACCACGGCCTCACAAAAAACTGGCGTGAAACGACGTTGTGATGTGTTTCATCCAGTGAGTGAGTTTACCGGTGGCCCAACTTCCCTTATCCGCTTTTTTTCGCTATTCCCTCATAAAATGGTCGACAGCGCACTTGCGACTCTTCGGTTTTCAAATTTAATTCCGAAAAATTCCGTGTGACTTCTTTCACGAATCTCTACTTCACATCCGATAGGTCGTTGTACTGAGAAAAAAACGTAGTTATGTGGTTTTTCTATTTACGGAAGCAAAACCAATTACAGCCGCAAGTGAGTGCGGTAAGGGGTTGGTGAAAGCGGCGTCTTCGTGGTATTGAAAGTTTTTATTAAACTGTGCTTAGTGTTAATTGATTTCCGTGGTTAGATTTTTGAGATGGAAACGTTGCGTTTTGGTTAGCGTTACCTTACATTTCGTCAAAAGTGACCTAAATTATTGAGTGAAGCAGCTATTTAGTTTTGAAATACATCATATTCCCAAAATATCGGTATTATTACACGATATTTGAGTACCACGCGTGCGAAACCACGGGCCTAATCTAGTTTATATTAAAAAATTCTATATCCTTTCCAGTGATTCAAATGATCTCCATACCGAATTTCAGCGAAATCAGTTCTGCTGTTTAGGCGTGAGAAGTAAGCAGTAACATACACTCTTTCGTATTAATCTATACTAAAATTATAAAGATGAAGAGTATGTTTGTTTTTAAACGTGCTAATCTCAGGAACTGCTGGCAGCAATAAAAAAAATCTTTTTGTCTTCTTTTAGTATGTTTATCGAGGAATGTAGGCTGTATAACATCACCAATAGAAGACGAGCAGTAAATAAAAATGTTGTAAGAACAGAATTGTTTATAAAGTTTTACGCAGACGTTATCGCGGGCAACAGCTTGTTAAACATTAGGGTGCTTCAAAAAATTTTTTAATTTCTTTTTAACTCTTACCCTCTCAAATGCTTCTATTTGATGTAAAAAAAATCTTCACCAAAGATGGGTCCTATAGCTCTACTCTAAGGGGTCGCTATGATCATTTTAGTTTCCCATTTAATTAACATGGGAAAAATTCTTTTTTTATTTAAATTGAATTTACAAATAATAATTTACGCAATTTTTTCCAAAAAACCATTTTATTTTCTTAAAGTTAAGTCTTTCAGGTTTAAAAAACTCTAAGACAAAGTATAATTATTTTTACAAACAGACTAGTTACAGCCATTTAGAAATTACTAAATTTTCAAAATTTTCAAAATTTGGTGAGGATTTTTTTACATCAAATAGAAGCATTTGAGGGGGTAAGAGTTAAAAAAAAAAATAAAATTTTTATTTTGAAGCACTCTATTATACATATACTCGTATATGATATGGCCTTTGATTTTACAAGTTTACAAAAATATTTCGCTCATATCCTACCGCCTGCGAACCGGATGCGAGGAATTTAGATATTAGAGGTCAATTCTACTAACATTTTTACCTGAGCATCATGCATAGATTACTAAGTAGTTACGCTTTTGGGATAGTTACAAAAAATACAACTATTTAATCCATATTATTAATGTTATAAATGCGAATCATCTTCACGCCTAAATCGGCTAGTGTGTTTTCTGAAATTTGGTATGGAGATATTCTGTGTTCCGGGGAAGGACATAGGTTACTTTTTATCCCGGACCGATGTACGGTTACCACACGAGAAACGTATCGCGGGCGTCATCTTTGACGACCTCTGTGGCTCAGTAGGTAAGCGCGTTTGAAGCTTACGCCGGGGGTTGCGGGTTTGTATCTTACCGACGGAACAAGAGTTTTTTAATATTCTTGGGTCTTGGATGTTTTATGAATAAATATATTTTATAATAAAAATCTTAAATATGTGTAAAAAATCTTAACGTGTAGTATTAAATATATTTACGTTGTCTGGTACCTGTAACACAAATCCCTCGGGTACTTACCACGGGGCCAGACTGGCGTGGTGTGAAGCTTCCATAGATATCATAATTATATTATTATTGTCATCTAGTTCCGCATAAACTATAACGAAGTTTACCCAAAGTTAAAATACGTACAGGGTGACATGCTCGCATTGCGAACAAAACCTCTTTAATCAATAAAAGATTAAAAAAAAAAGTACAATATTTTTGGTAATGCTGATACAAGCAGGAATATATGTACTATCAATTAAAAAACCCACGTGAACTACGTCTTAAGATATAATACCTATGACCTCATCTGGCGGACAACAGTTAGCTACAATAACTTGCGACGTCACAAATACAACAACGTTCAAGGCAAAAAAATCCTTATACAGTCGACATAGAGCTCACACCAAAGGCAAAAACAAACACGAATTCCTTGTTTGACCGACGAAAACCCAGTTATGTCCTACGCTAACAAGCCGTGACGTCTCACATACGCGATCGACGAGTTTTTACCCGAGTTTTTGAGCTAGAGATGTCGTCATACTATCTCAGTCATACAACACACATTACATAGCGTCTCAAGTGCGAGGTTTTTCCGTACCAAATCCGCGTTACACTAAAATTTGGGAATACTTAATCTTAATTGATTTTTTGTTTATTCGACAGATCCTGCTTGGGGATCCTGTTTTTTGTATTTGGACTTGTCATAATAATATTTTTTATTATCGATGTTATTATATATTAATATGACATAATAAATCATTATTCATAATACCATAGAGGAATTAATTCGTCGATGATAATATTTATTTCGGTCTATAATAATATTTTAACGATTATATTTTACTCGGTAAAATAAAATCGTTAACTTATAATAACAAACAATATTGTACTAAGATATTGCACGTGACAATATCTATGACTATGAATATTCATCGATTATTGTATTATAAAGAATATTTGCGACTTATTTATTTATTTTTTTTGTAACTACTAACAATTACTAGTGAGTAGTAATACGCTATTAAATATTTATTCATAATCGCTATCAGCTATTTATAGCTGTTGTTAAGTGGTAAAAACAAATACTTTTAATTTTAGAACGTGTTGCCATGACTCGAACCAAATATTCCCCAAGTTAAAATGAGTATTCCAATTTCAAATTATTTAATGCATACGTCCATGACAGACAGATGTGGTTGAAGCATAATTTTTTTACCGTCAATGCTAAAGAATTACCGCTTTTAAAGGAAATCGTTTTTAAAAAAGAAGAATGCTTTTTATTAAATTATACTCGTAATACGCATGTGGGATCCATTAAGTTTCTTCTAGGATCATGTGTCTTTTTTTAAAAAATTTTTAATAAAAGGAAAATATATTTTGATTTTTGATTAGGTACGATACCATACGTGGGTGGCTATTAATCAAGCACATCGGATCATGTACTATCTATATTTTTATGTGAGATGTCCCCTATCATAATAATTGGGAAGCCCAATAGTATAGTGCATGGTCGTTAAAATCGTCATTCGAATTCCAAATGTTTTCTAATACGGCAGTGGCGGAGCGGCATTGTTGATTGTAAATGGGCGTCCAAATGGTTTTGTTGAACAGCCCCTGACCTCATTAGCTGGCATTGAACGATCTCATTACCATGAGTGCTTTTACAACCACCCTAACCTACCTCACTACTACCTTATACCTATACTCTTTTGTCACTAATTCTAAAAGCCTTGTTGAGGTTTGTTTTTTAGTTCAAATGTGTGAAGAAAGAAGAAAAGCACCTAACATTTTTTAAAATTATCAAATATATTTTTTTCTGCTGATTCAAAATCACTTTACAACTTTATTTAAAAAAATAAGAAAATCCCTTTTTCATAAAATAGAGTGATAAAGCTTTTTTTAAGGGTGTGTACGAGCCCACTGTGAAAGTAACAATGCACTCAAAGAGTAGCTTTTTAAACCTTCGTATTGGGAAATTCGCAACGTTTACATTTTTGCACATACAAATAACAAAATAAAACTTTTTAGCGCTGCTACTTTCACACTTAACTTTCTTACTTCCGGAATTCCCCCCTAGAAAATTGGTAGAAAATTTCAAATTGGCAACATCCTTGACACGCGTTAAGCACGCGATTTTTAAGTGGCAAAAAACGTAGCGTACCATATTTTATGTATGTTTAATTTCGATTCTCTATGTTAAGTCTTTACTTGTAAAAAATTTACGGCAGACACTTTGTCTACTAAAGATGCTATAATGATTCTCGATGAAAAGTAAATAATTCTCAAAAAAAAGTAATAGTACGTTCGAAAAAAACCTTTTGATACAAAGTATGAGATAATTTTTTACTTAAATACTCCTCTATATTTAGAATTATTTTCCATCTTATCAATTTTTTATAAGCTTAAATTAATACGTTGTATTTATTATAGTTCATTATAAAAAAAGAATGTACCTGTACCAGACAGAGATAGTTTAGTAAATAAAAAAAAATATATAATAATAACAAATATCTTAAGGAGAAAATATACGATAAGAACAGTATAAGAGAAATATTTTTCTGTAATTTTTACGATGGGCGTATGCGTTGAAGTCTTTTATTGGACGTAATCCTTATTTATCTACTAGATCTACATATTTTACACATCCGATGTTAATTTTCTTACAAAATTTCTAGTTTTATCAGCAATAATAAACCTTAGAAATTGAATAATATTATTATTTACAAAGCTATTCAGCAATTTTACCAACTTCAAAAAAGATGTTCAGGTTAGTTTGTTTGAGTGTATTTATTCGCGATTACCTCGAGTTTGACTGAACCGATTTTGATGTGGTTCCGAGAAAGTTTTGAACATTATGGATTTATGGATATGTCCCAAAAAAGGGGGTAAATTATTATTTATCGAGAGGAGTATTCTTTGTTTTTCAAAATTATACTAATTATTTATAATTTAATCGGTAGGCTTAGTAATTATTTAACCTATAAAATGAAACGTGCTTAATGTCCAAAAACATAAAGCCCAACTGAACAGTTGCAATTTAAACATCAATGTATGTATATTTCTAAAGTGGCTATTTAAAGCTCTTCATTTTTATACTCTACTCGACCTAAATGGGCGAAAAAAAATTAATGGAACCTCACAATACTGACTGCAAAATCCACCATTTTGATTTTAAATGTATCCAGTATCACTTGCGCTATCAAGACGAACATAACGATACCTAATACGTTAAAATCCATCAAGACGTTTAGGCTGCAGAGCGTGCCAGAATATACTTGTTTATACATGCAAACAAAAATATATACATATACACATACTCTCGAAAAACAAAACCCTGCTTCTGACACATTCGCGTAAATATACGCTCATAGCAAGCAAGGGTTTTTTTAATTTTAAATACCGCACTCAGAGACGAATATTATACAATGGCATTATAGATTCCTGTGTAATGTTTTTTGACAACGAAGTGAACGTTTTATTAATGTTTATTTAAATACTTTCTAGATTTATATTTTATTCTACTACTATTAGTCACTGTCATACTAGCATTTTAGTAATGAATTAAATTTTTAATAAAAACACGGTTTAACTATCATCACAAATGAGCAATTTTAATAAATCATTCTGTTTATGAAAATTAAGTATTCATATCTATTTATACATAACCTACATAAACGTGAAAACCTGATACTCAAAAATAACCAACATTTTCGAGGTTAATGTAACCTATGATTCTATTTTTAGATATCCAATAACAAAAAAATGTTTCATTCACTTTCTATCTTTCTTAACACGTGTTTGAGTGCAAACCGGCTTCTTCATATAGTAGTTAAAATGTAGATGGTTAGTACATTAGTATCTGGATAAGTAAAAGTCCAAGGAAAACAAAAAGTATTTTAAATAATAGAGGTTTTAAGTTATCAAGGGTAGTTTGGCTCTGATGGAAAAGGATAGAGGTTTTTAACTTTTAGTTATAGAGGTTCTCCTTTTTAATTCTATCAGACAACTAGATATAATAACATAAAAAATATTTTTAAAAACATTTCCTAGAGCCACGTCCAAAACAAAACGGACAAGTGCAAGTTGGACTCGCGTACGAAGGGTTCCGTGTCATATTAGTGCAAACATAGGTAAAATTGTATTGACTTTTACGTTTGAGTTTATTTAAATTGTATTACTGATAAGTAAAGCTTAAATACAATTTAGTATTTTGTGTAAATTTTTAGTGCCTGCCAGATGCCATTATTGGCATTGAGCAAAAAGTAGCAAAAAAAATCACGTTTGCTGTATGAGCCCCTCTATTTATTAAATTTATTTTGATTTTTGTATTTGCTGTCATAGCGGCAAAAAAACATAATTTGAAAAGCTCTCTAACTATACTTGAGATAGCCTGAAGACAGACAGACGGACAGGCCGACAGACATCGAAGTCTCTTTAACTCTTTGGGTACGGGTGCCGTTTTAACTCTTTGGGTACGGAGCCCTAAAAACTAATACATTTTTCCGTTATAAAATGTATACTAAATTTGAGTAAAATCGTTGAATGCTTTAGGCGTCAAGAGGTAACAGACAGACACGACATACTTCCGCATATTATTTAATATTAAGTATCCGGATATGGATGTAAAACAAGGCGATGACTTGTTTCAATAGGAGTAATAAAACATGGTCATAAATAAGTTAAAGTAATAAAATATATAAAAACAAATGTACACGGTAGTTCCCCAAATCCAAATTATGATGTTGAATTTAAAATATGGCTACAAAATTATAACCAAGGTGTAACAAAATTAATAACGGTGTGTATGATACCCATGTAAAAAGTTTACTGGAAAAATTTTGATTTGTTATGTAAGTATATTTTTTCATATAATATGTATGTGTTAACGATATATAATATAGTCGTCGGCTGGGGTAAACTTTATAATAATTTGTTGATTTGTTTTTTTCATAAAGAAAACAGGTGTGAAACGGTGTTGTGCTGTGTTTTGTTCTAAGAGTGAGTTTACGGGTGGCCCAACTTCCCCAATCCCCTATCCCTATTCCCATTTATAACCGGTGGTAGGTCAACATGTAGACATTCTAAAAACATTTGATTAAAATTTACTCGGATATAAATAATTTAGATTTTTTTGTATATAGTTATATAAGAATATCACCAAAAGAGTTAGTGATCAACCTTTTATACATATTGTGCAACAAGGATATTAATATCTTAATTTATATATTTTTTACTGCGCGTGTGTTTGCCACTAAACTCCTAAACGACTTTAACTTTACCTAAAGTTAAAAAAAAATGGTACAGTCAAAACATGTATGAAAGATGTAGAAACATAGGTACGGCTCCCGTGAAAACAAATTTTGGTACACCGTAGTCGTGGGTGTTATCTAGTAAGGTTATAAATTAAACATAAATTAATAGTAACAATTACAGTTATCATCAAACCCGGAAGCGCGCGGGTTTTTACGTCCATAGCTGTGTTCGGAGTCGGACATACGCGGGGATTCCATGAGATTTCCCGATATCGTTCGATATTTGAATTTTGCTAGTGAATTCTTTTACTTTAGAATACTAGCTTTTTAATTATTGAATTGTTAATTTTTTTATATTGAAATTGTTTTTTTTAATGCTGATGATCATTGATGTATATTATAGATCAGTGATGTACATTTTATAAATAAGGGCCTTCATTTTTTCTTAATATAGTCTGGCTTCTATAATTTTCTTGTACTACTAAAAATCTTCTAAATACAAAAATTCTCTAAAATAAAAAAATGGTATCACAGAATAATAATATTAAAAGAGGAAAAGATTTTGATCATAGATTTTTCCTAGTCGGTATTAACAATCTAAGCTTACAATCTGTTTTTCAATATTAAGGTTTTCCAATTTATAATTTTAACCGAAAACCATAAAGTACAAATAATTTTTGTCCTCGGAATAATGTTGCTAGTCAAAATAAATGCGGGGTTCAACTAACAGTTGCTAGACTTTATTTTTGCTGTTAATTTTTTGCATTACTAAAATTATTTTTATCGCAACTTTTGCGCATCGAAATCTTTTACTCCCAAAAATTGTCGGAGAGTGACCGTAAACTGTAGCAGGACTATATTATAACATAGAGAGTAAAAAATATCACTCTCCTTTTTAAATGGTCGTGTAGTAAATTGTTACGTCTGCAACTAATTCAAAAACCTCATGTGTCAAATGGAAGAATATTAGGTCGAAATATCCATAGAGTCTTAAGGACACAATACCCTAAAGAAAAGTTTGAAAAAAAAAACAAACGAGTTTAGCGAAACCAGTTTGAAAATTAAAAATTAAGCAATATGCGTGAACGTAGTTTATTATGTAAGTCACAGTAATTATATAACAGGAAAATATTTGGTGTAATTATTACTACATATATACTATTGTAAATCATTTTATTATGTATCTACTTTGTCTGGTTACTGCGGCCCTAGCATAGCAACCGAGAAAGTATTTCTTCCTACAACAAGATAGAGTGACGACCATGCACAAAGGAAATCTGTTTATCCTGGTTTATCCCAACTATCTGTCAGTTTGTCTATACTTTCGTATGTCTACTGACGTTATTGTAGCCCTGTTGGTGTTGGTATGTTTTTAGGTACGGACACGTAAAATCCCCACGATTTTAGTCGATTTGTTGTAAACCGAGGCTGATAGCAATTTTTGAGTAGTTATTTGAGGCAAGCTGAAACTTTGTAATGTATCTCGCCTTTTACACCCTAATATGGAATTGCAGACCTGGGACTCATCTGGCTGGTGAGAATATGAGTAAAAAAAAACACAAAAAAAAAAAGAAATTTTCCAAAAATTTATTTCAGAATCTAATTGCTTACTGATTTTACTGATTAAAAATCCTGTATTAAAATTTCAATTTGCCACAAATACATTTTTTATAATTTGCAAGCAATTTTCGTAAACTATTTTTACATGTGCCTGTACAACGTTGAAACCTCCACTAAATCATCTGACTTATAATTATTTCTATTATTTAATTACAACATAAAAATACATATTGCCTCAAATATATTTTTGGAATAAAAAAAATACTTTAGGTAAAATGTAGTGTACGCCCCGCTTCTTATCAGCCAGGTCTGCAGTTCCGTATTGGGGTGCAATAGGAGAGTTATATGACAAGGTTTCAGCTTGCTCAAATACCGAATTTTCCTATTAGTTCTCTAATTAAAGAGACTTTCAAAATGTTCTACTTAAGAAGACAGGGTAGCAAACGGACTCCATGCAAAGAGCGTTAACGTTTTCCACCCTCTTAACCCTCACCTAAAGTAATGATTTTTTTTCGTGTGTTGTGCAAATGCCTGGGAGTGAGGCTTGTACGTTTTAATTTTTAAGGAAACTGTTTCACCGCTTACAGTAGACTATTTATTTGACAGATTTTGTATGGAGAACTGTCGAAAAAGTTGTGGATAGCCTAACAGAAACTTTAACAGTAAGCGGTGAAACATGCTGTAAATATTTTTTATTAGTTAAACGCGAATATTTCATTTCGCGAAATTCTTCTTTGGAGAAGTGTTTCTGGACGATATACACGAGACTTTATTTTACATTTAACTTGCAGGTATATGTTTCGCCGAACTTTTCTATAACTTCCCTTGTGCGTTACGATATAAAACTTCTTTCGATTTTTACGATTTACCGCGGCACGCGGCGGCTTGGTCGGTCTCAGCTCTGGCAACATTGCAGTTTTGACAAAGAAAATATCCACAAGAGAATTCAACGGGAAGGAAGTTTAAGTGCACCTTAGTGAATAAAACAATTGATGTTTTAAGTTTGACGTCAATGAATTATTTTCATATATTTTGTTAAATTGAAATACTTCAATCATTATTTTCCTATCATAATACTATGAAACCATTTTAAAGTATCGTTGTCTGTCTGCCTGTCTATGTCCAGGCTGTATCTCAAGAAAGGTATAGCTAGAGAGAGTTAAAATTTTCACAGATTATGTTTTTTTTATAAATGTGTAAGCTTTGCTTCTTGAGCCGTGGCTGAACAAGGTTTCAAGGTTGATTAATATTCTTATAGTTATATATAGTTAGAATATTGATTATTTTTGTATCTCTAGACCTTTTATATATTTTCATTAATTATCTCGCCGATAAGTACTGGCTTACGTGTTTTACTTTTGTGAATGTACGGTTCCTTGGGTCGCTTACCGAGATCAGGGTGCTCCAGCAGCGTTTCCTCGATGATCCCCTGTATCCAGTCCGGTTCCCACTCCATCTCTCGGCGCCGCCGGCTTCTGGACTCATACGGCAAGTGCATCCTTCACCGCATGACACCACCGTGCTACACACGTCAAAACTTTTTCGCGCGGAATGTTCGAAATTCAAATTTGTTACTTTTTAAATTTATTTTTTTATAACACAAAGAACGTATTTTTGCCACCGACTAATAATACTTTCTCTTGTTTACGATGAGTAATTTATTGCAAAGAATAAAACCGCCTTATGCCTTATTCACACTTTTGGCGGCAGTCCAAATTTTTTTCCGCTTTGTCCTTCACTTACAGTTTTACTTAGTCCTACACGAGATCATGCGTTATCTAGTCAGTCGAAATGCAGCGTTGTTTACGCGGCTGTAAATTTTCCTCAACACGAATCACCCAGCCTTGACTGCTTAAATTTAACTTTCGACATTTTTGTGAGTCACTGATCGTGCGGGACCGTTCGATGTGTTTGACGAGGTTCCGAGAAGCGTGTAGCGCGCTGTCAACATCAGCTGTGCCGTTTTCCCGCGTCACGTCACCGCTGGTCGTGCGTGGTGCCCGCGCGCGCGCCCGTCTACTACTGACAGCTCTGCCCCGCCGCCATTCTGTCACTCGCTGCCTCCATTCTCTGCGGTCAATCTGCGGTTCGGCCACGCTTCATTTGCCGGGAAAATGTTCGCCGCGTCCTTCCCGCTCGCACGGCCGCCGTGCCACGCGCGTGCGAGTGAAACGGGCGCAAGTTTGTCACAAATATTTTTGTTTAGTGCTCCAATGTTAAATGGAAATTTTAATGAGGTTTTTTATTTGCGTCTCACTTTGCTAATGCAGCTGCGAGAGAGATATTATTGACAGAGAAATAAGCTCAAGCTATATAAAGCAAAAAAAATACTTATCTATCGCAACTATCAATTTTTAGGACAAAGTTTTCTACAAGTTAAAATAAAAAACACACAACAAAAGTTTTCTTTCCTTACTATTTATACTATATCTTATTTATATCTCATGATAATTACATAAAGCTACTGATATTTAAAAAAATACAAAGTTAATAGAAATAATTGTTTTAACAAAAAACGGCGAAAGTTATCTGACCCTATAAAAATGATACCACAGCATTTATCTAAATAAAAAAGTAACCTGCAACTTTGATGTCAGTTATCTTAAGACTTGTGTTCTGGGTGTGTCTTAAGAAGGGCGTGCGCTCGACTGGGCGTGGCCGCCCCGCCCCCCGCCGTAAGATGCCGCGCGGGAAAAATCTATGCACTTGTTGCATTCGAATTTTTAATATTATTTTGCTGATGTATATAAGACTTGACTGGGGATTGGGTGTTTTTTGACCATTACTGGCATTTTGACAGTCTTGCTGAGCACAACTGTACTGGGACTGTACACCTTACACTGATACTGATGATACTGATATTGATAGATTTAAATAATAAAACTGTTTATTGGTACACCACGGACACACGCATTATAATATAAATAATCTGGGGGGTTATTATGACCTCTTATTCCCAGCCAAGTTCCAGCCAATCAGCAGTCACGTGACACTAAATACGTGAA
>JAOTAV010000007.1:742958-785667 GCA_026546445.1 Cyclargus thomasi
GCCAAATCTGTTCTGCCGTTCTTGAGTTATAAGTGGTGTAACTAACACGACTTTCTTTTATATATATAGATATTAAAAGAAGTGATGTTGATATTATATTTTAACACATAAGCATACATTCACAAAACCTCCAACCATCGAAATATATGAAAATATTAATAACAAATCAACAATCATGAAATAAAATGCAACAGCTCTGTGTCTAGTAATAATAGCATCTTGGTCATATTGCAGGTAAGCATTTCTTTAGTCAGTAGCGCACGATTTGGTAAGTTTACAAAATACAACAAATATAACATCAATAAAATATTTCTCTTCATGTCGCCGACAAGAAAGGTATTGTTTTCACTCATTGTTTTAGTTTACCGGATAATATCGGTGGCTGTGGCTAATTTTACCCTAAAAATTTGTATTTTCTCGTTTCCTAAGAAATTTCAAACATTCAACATTTCAAAATTGGTTTTGAAGTTTAAGCGTTAAGATATCAAAAGCCGCCAAACAGACCAATCAGCTCTCACATATGAAATACCACTTGCGTTTGCGACTTCACTACACGAATTAAAAAACGGCCTAAAATACAAATATTTTGGGAACACGATGTTTTTTTTAAAACCAAAAGTAGCTTATTATACTCTCCAGCCTTCCAAATAAGTTTAAGCTAAAAATCATGCTGATTGGTTGCTTTGTTAGGGCTTGAAAGAAGTAAAAAAAAAACATATTTAAAAATTTTAAATATTGTAAACGCAAGCTTTAAAAAAAATATAAGGTGTTCTCAATTCAATTACAGACTTCCATTCCAAATGAAGCTCTCGTTACCAGGTCATTAAAAACAGACTTTAACCATAAACAATAAAAAAAACAAATATTTTATGTATGATTATCGTGTCATGTCAAAGTATTGTAGTGTGCGTAGGACTTTGTTTATTAAAAATATGCGAGATTAAAGCATATTTTGAAATAATATTGATATTACACGCTCCTTCTCCATATCAATTATAACTGAGAGAAATTTTATGCTTTTACATCTACGCGTTTTTCGCAAAAAGAGGTACGAAGTTTTCCGTTCGCGTGAAGACCTAAAACTTTAGTGCTTATTCATCCCTACATTACCTGTTTCAGAAACACAACAAAGTCAATTTTTCACATACACCCTCATCTACATAAACACCATGTCTTTTATTATATAAATATATGGACATAAATATCAATATTGCCTAAACATTAATCCTCAAAATTCGGCAATATGACGTCACACGATGAGGGTCGACAGACTGGAGTGGACATAGAAATCACGCCGATAAAAATTTAATGCCTGTATAAAAAGGCGATAAATTTGATTTATGCCCCATGGTCTCCGTAAATTCCCCATCCCGGGTAAAACGGGGTGCCGGAGGCTACACAATGAATAATTGTAATCTGGATTTTTTTTATATTTTCGATTAATTTTGGGATAAGATTATAGATTGCACTGCTTTTGAGCTACAAGACACTTCAGGGGTACATGTTTGTTTTGGAAATAATTTTTATGTATAACTTTTTTAACATTACAGCTGAAATTGAAAAGTTTTTATTACTTTAATTTTTACATCCAACTCAAGAATAGCTGAAGAACGAGGTTTATTAGGAAGGAAATTATACAATGTTAAAAAATGTAACATAATTTTATTGGTATGACATTAACCTATATGCGTAAATTTTTCACTCACGCTCCAATCAATAAAATGAAAATATTTGCAAAAATTGATAAAGCTAATTCGCCATACTGCGGAGGAACGTAAAATGAGAGGAAGCCACTTAAAGAGATTGGCACTCAGCGAGCCGGCATAATCTATGTAAATTACGTCAAATTACGAGACGACAACACGCTGCTACAGTAATTTGGAAGGCAAACCCTCCTTTATTATTAATATTTACTTCATTCCTTCCGTCCGAACCGAAATCAGGAGAAAAATCTGTATGGAACAGCTTCAAGCCCTTAATGAAACGAATAAACAGGAGCCGCTTTGACGGAGACTTTTTCGTTAAATTCAATTTTACAAGTTTTATTTTTAAAATTCTTTGGGATTTTGACTGGTTTATGAATTAGATAATTTTTCGGATCAATTATAACACGTGTGAACTAACCGATTACTAACTCACTGCAACAGATATGCCTTACTTAACCTATATGTTGTTTATTTTAGGAGGAACAGCTCATTTCAAAGCAACATGTTTCCTTTAGGCAATTAGTCTTACTTTTAACTAAATTATTAAAAATATCTCAATTCATATCCGTATTTCATTACTTATAAAAGAAATGACCATAGGCATAAAATATTTTTAAATCCGAGTTCCATTTTTAAATAATTAAAAATTATTCCAATTTTGAAATAGGAATTAAACAGGAGTACCGGGGAGTCCATTTAGCCGTCGACGTGGATGTTAAAATGTTTCCATTTGGATTTTTACCGTCCGGGGCCCCGGGCTACGGGGTGTTGGGTCTTCCACTACATACACGATATCATACTATAGATATACAGAATATCTAGTCTATGTACTAAAAATATAAACAAGAATATTAAAAAAAAAACACTTCAAATTGTTAGTTATTATGCTAAGTAAAATTCCCTATCTTAAAAACTACTCAATTAATTTTTGGTGAACCTTGCAGCATATCTCAATTTTAACAACATAGTTTTCATTTTAATTCAATAATAAAAAATTATTTTTTAGTAAAAAAATAGTGTTATTACAATGATCAATTAAACAAAACAATGACATTTTCACAAAATTGAATACAATAAACATTGTGTCTGCTCTCTCCTGGTATGGACTATGGACCAATATGTGACGAGACACATGTACTATTGGTCCATAGGGCTTAAAATAGACCGACCGTTAGAAGGAATATTAATTCATCGTTAGTCTTAAGAAATTGACCGTTTTTATATCATCACGTTTATCTTTATTTTATAGCACATCGCAGGCAAGCCCGGGTGAAACAATAAAAGCACGTGGGCCAATCTTATCGATATGTGCTACCGGGCCGGCCCACGGGCGCTTTGACCACTCCTGGCCTTAGGCCACCCGCTTACACTGCCCAGGCCCATTTCGCCTTCTTTCACATGCCCACTTAGCCTGTATCTACTCGGGATTATAATAAAGAAAAATCAGGACATAAATATTATGTCCAGATATTTTTTATTATTAATCCGAGTAGATAGAGGTATATTATTTGGATATGTTTGTAAAGTAAGATTTCTGCCTAGTGCTAGTAAAGACATTCTCAAATAGTTATTATTAGTTTCTTCTAGCTGCCCCGTGCCTTTGTGCGTTCAACTTTGTAGTTAAATGAGGAAAACTTTGTCCTGATATTAAGGAACACATAAAAATATCATCCAATTTGGTACAATCATTTTGAAGCTACATAATATATTTGGCTAATCATAAAGTGATATCTATAAAGATTTTCGTTGTGTCTCATGTGTTATGTAGTATGCAGTATGACTATTATAAATAATTTGTAATCTAGATTTGGTTGTAAATAATATAAAGCTTTCTTATGTTTTTTTTTCTTATAAATATAAGGATTTTAAAAGCTGCTCTGATGGTGCTGTTGTATCTGCCAATAGTGCATGACGATATATATAAACGTATTTTTACATAGTTTGGTACTGTGTAAAAATACGTTACAAATAATGTTTTGTATTTATTTTGAAAATCACCGAATTTATATACAACAATTTGATTTATTAGCCTGTAACTAAATGAAAGTATTTTAAATTACGAAAGCACAAGAACTACAGAAATCATTAATATTTTTCTACAACACACCAAAGCGTAGTCCGATCTTTGAGCTAAAAGCCTATTTGCTTTGCCGCTCGTGGTTACCGCTACCCTCACAAAGATACATACAAATCCTTTGCATGCCTAAAAATCCCATTGAATAATTACTAGCGCATTGAGCCGCGTAAAATTTCAAACACTGCGCGTCTGGCCACAGCTTTTTAATACATCCAAACAGGTCTGAAATGTATGGAGTCTACCGAAAAGCGAATCATAAACTCGACGCCTGAAAGATAGGAATCAAAGCCGACGTAATGAGGAGCGGCCATTGAAAGCCGTGTGTGCTGGATGTGACTGTTAGTTTATCTGTGTATTAGCCGGGGAGGTGAGGGTGCTATTTTTGTAGTAGCTCGATCGTCGTGAATACCTAGTAACTTTTGTAGATTAGGTAAAACGTTGAAAAAATAATGAGGGATTATATTTATTTTGGAAAAGAAATAGTTTTAAACAAAAATTGTTTACATTGAACATTTATAGGACGATTTTAGACAGCAAGACCAAAAGCATTTACTTGAATGTGACATAACATTTCTGGGAAGCTTGGCTATCAAAATATGAGTCAATGCTTTATGCGAAAGTGTTCGTTGTCGTATTTTTGACACCCTCTATCTTAATCGGACTATTTTGACGATATATCGGTACTTAAAAATAACTTTTTAAGTACCGAACTATAAAATATGATTTTTTGCCACGATAACCAGAGATATGTAGAAAGCCTACACTAGCTTAGCTCTGACGCGCTCGAGTAAATCCAAAATTCCCCTCATAGGCTCCCCTTCTATATGGTTCATATTAATGTTGAAAATGTGGATTGGGTCTGTCACTAAGTCGCTTATCAATGGTTATAATTTGGCATGAGTAGAAGCGGGTAAGTACTACCGGTTTTTTACATAAATTGAGGCCTTAGAAAAATACCTATTTGGAATTCAAAAATCGTGGATTCTTTGTATATCTAGATATGGTAGCCGAGTGATGAAATACGTAAGTTGTAACTTTGTTTTTTGTCAAAATTTGTTAAAAATTTCATACTTTGGAGAAAAAAAAATATTGCTGTAAAATAAAAAAAGAAAGTTTGTCCGTTTCTATCACTCATATCTTCTATTTTGATTTGTAATGAATTTAAAGATACTTTGTGTCCTGGTACAAGATGTAATTCATTCACAAAGTTTTATACAATTGTAAAATAGGCTGGCATTTATTTTATTGTACTTTGGCAACGAATTGCTTTAAAAAATATGACTGAATTTAATTTCTAAGCTGACAATAATTATGCATGTAACCTTATTTTAACTATAGTTTTTATTCTTTTATTTTAAGTTTGTATTTTGTAATGTTTAGTGATAATTTAATTTACTATAATTGTATTCTGAATGTAAATAAAATTTAACTATTATAAATATGTTTAATGTTTATCTATTAAATGACGATGAATTTATACACCACACATAATGGTAAAATGTGCATGTACCCAACAATGTCTAAAAAAGAACTTGTAAAACTACATGAAGTGAATACAATTATTATTATTTTAAAAAAGTTTGAAAAGGTTTATTGAGTATTAGAATTTAGGTGTCTTAACTCTTTAAAAAAATTCGACACCGAAAGACAAGATTCTAAATTAGTCGGAAAAGTAAGATAAAAAGTGAGTTTTTCTCTTTATCGGAGACCTTCTTCTAGACCTTCAGAACTTTGGATACCTTCTAAAGTAACCGCACCTGAAACGTCATAGTTCTGTCTCTATATTCAACATACTCGTATTGCTTTTATGAAGTAATGGAAGTCTGTCTGTAACTGGCTCTTGGGTAAGAAATATTTACTGCAAGTGAAATAATAAATACTAAAAGTCACCCTGTAGTCGAAAACCGACCATAAATATTTCTCAATTCAATTACAGACTTCAATTGGACATAAAGGTTTCGTTGTAATGGCTTGGACATAAAATTTTATATAAAAAATCACAGACTTAAACCATAAACAAAAGATCGTGTATAATTATCGCGTCAGTTCAAAATATTATAGTGTGCGTATTAGAGTGGGCGTAGCGTTTTATTTATTAAAAATATGCAAGAACTTAATATTGGTATTTCACGCTCCATATCAACTATAAATGGGACAAATTTCATTCCTTTCAATCTACGCATCTTTTATAAAAATGGGTAAAAAGTTTTCCGCTTTATTTAGATTTTTTCATAATTTAATTTTTTTAAACGTTTCTTTTACAAAAATTAACACTGTATGAATTTCACACCCGCGTTGATTTTAAAGACGCAAACTACCAGGGTCTCAGAGCTTCCTAACGATGTTTGACATCCCTTCGGAGTGTATCCAGCGGTAAACTACCACATCCAGGGCCACGTGTTTGAGGAGAGCGGCTGACCGCGGGGCGGGGGATGGTACGGGAAGGGGGGTTGCAATCAGCTAACCGGATCAGGCCGGTGCAAACACAATTGATAGCCGCGCCGTACTTACCACGTCACCTTTCTGTTACTCCGGTACTTTT
This sequence comes from Cyclargus thomasi, assembly GCA_026546445.1. Taxonomy (NCBI): domain Eukaryota; kingdom Metazoa; phylum Arthropoda; class Insecta; order Lepidoptera; family Lycaenidae; genus Cyclargus; species Cyclargus thomasi. The sequence goes on from JAOTAV010000007.1 coordinate 749,284, forward strand.
GTTTCGATGTTAAAGCAAAAATCACTCAATATACGAAGAATTTGTAAAGCTAGGTGATAAAAAACAATTTCTAGCGATCACACACTTACGATGATTACTTAACGTCTTGATCATAACTTAACTTTCAATAAAAATGTTATCGTGAGATGGTTGTAAAGATTGTCATGAGCGTTATAAGAGCTTTTACATAGCACGGCGATCGTGCGTCGACCGTGTGTCGCCCGTGCTTATATATATGATTACTATTATCACGCCGACCGCCTCTGTAATGTATGAACTTGTATTATTTTGGAGCTTTAACATGAATACGGGCGCAACACGGCACGGTGACCGTATGGCAACCGTAGGCATATACCCACTAAATAATACTCTAGGTCGTCCTGTGATCGAAATTCGACCATAAATATTGAAATCCATCATGTAAAGGAGCTTAAAAGACAATCATCTATTCTCAATCACAGACTTTACTTTGAAATAAAGGTCTCGTTACCAGGCCGTTAAATTTTATTTAAAAAAACACAGACGTCAACCACAAACAATCGAAATATTTGTATATCATCATGTTAAAATATTGTAGTGTGCGTAGCGTTTTCTTTGTTAAAAATATGTAAGATAAAAGCATATTTTTAAATAATATTAGCATTTCACGCTCCTCCTCCATATCAACTATAACTGGAAAAAATTGCATACGTCAACACGCGTGTTTCGTAAAAAGTGGTATAAAGTATTCCGTATATATATCCCGATAGGGATATCACTATACACTATACCCGATTAAAAGTGGGATTTGATACTAAAAAAAATATTTCTCGTGAGTCACAACGTCAGTCATCTTTTACAGCCGTTAAGGACTTACCGGTTATTGCAAAAATTTATATGAATAATCAATTTTTTATACCCCCTAGTGAATAAGGGTTATTTAACCTTAATATTAACGACCAAATGAAGTAGGAACGGGACAGCCGACATTAACTATTCAGGTGTTTCTATATTTATATAATTAATCCTGTATGAAAACTGTTGTAGGGTATAAAATGTTCGCAATACGAACACCGTTTTTTTAACGTAATAGGGAAAATAATAAAAAAGGAAAACAAGTGTAAAGAATTCATCTGTATAATATATTCTACGTCATTCTACATATTTACATTAATAATACTATTGCATTTTAGAAATAAAATCTATTTACAATATACAATCCGATCAATATACATAATGTACAATGTTGGGGCGAGACACCCCTTACTTAGTCAGTCAATTTTTAAATTCATAATTTTATTAAACTACAATTTTTTATTCCGTAACATCTAAAGATCGGCTGCTGGCAGTATTTTTTACATTTGTCAAAAAAAGGAGATAAAAATATGCCTGATGCCTAAAGCGAGCAACTTATTTAATTATTAAACATTGTTTAAAATAGTAAAACATAATTTGTATTGAACATTTTAGGCGCCATATTTTACGATTGGTTTTCTAAAACTATCTGACAAGCTATAACAATTTATAATAACAACCTCTAATTATAGTTCCTAAATCTAGTAATAAATATCTGTTATTCATAGCTATTTACATTTATTTTATCACATTGAAAGATTCTGATATCTCAGAATATTATTAAAACTAAACTGTAGAAGATTTTTCCTATAGCAAATCATGAAATACAATTTTATTGGTCTTAAGCAATACAAAAAGTACCTAAATGCTTATTCACAGGGGTCATTTTCAATGCAAGAAGTTAATCATTGCTTTTCAAAATGTTTCAAAGGTCGGTTTAACAGATTAAATTCATCTACTTATTGTAACCGTAACCCAATTCTCTACATAATAAATATCTGACATATATTTAATCTTCATAGTTTATATACAAGCTCGTTTTATCACATTTATAACTCCGCGAACACGGATACACTAGCACTATATTGTCAATATGGCCGCCACACCGATTTCGCTGTGGGTATGCCGTCGGTGCCGATTTTGGTCGACGTCGGACTCGTGGAGAGAACTCGTGTCGTCCGCTGCGAAGGCGCCTTCAGCTCGTTCCTGTGTCTCGGTCGGTCGGACACCGTGGAATCGGCCGCCTGAACCTGCTTCATCTCCTGAAGCTCCACATTGGCCGGCCGCGTCGGATGAAAGGCCGATTTAACCACCTCGATCTGCTCATCGTCGGATTCGTCCGATATCGTCGCATCATGTAGGGAGTTGGCTTCCGATTTCGAGTCCGCTTTCGATCGCGGGCTGACGTTAGACATACTTCTAGGGCTGACGCTCTGCCTGCTGCTCGTCGGAGATAGTCGGGCACTTGACGTGTCCATCGCCGAGATGTTGTTTTGCAAATTTCTCAGCGCATCATACGGGTTGCCGCCGTTCTTCAGCACCAACTCCTGAGGCAGGCCTTTCAACGCTAGTTCCGCGGGGTGCGGCGGGAACGGAAGAAGTCCATTAGGCGGCAGGAATGCTCCGGGCGGGGGGATGAGCCCGGCCGGGGGGAGGCTGGCCATCGCCGGCGGGAACGGGAACAGCTCGGCGCCGGGCAGCCCGACTGGCGGCGTCGTTATCGGCGTCGGTCCTCCTGGTAACAAGGAAAAAATCAAGTGAGCTTATTGAATCACCATACGTAATTTCGGTGACGACTTCTGTTGTATGATTTGCCGACGAGTAATATGAGAGACGAGCCCCCCGGGACCGCCCGGGGCACGCCGGTACTCCGCCGATTCCCTCGACATCGGGGGTGCATAATCGTACTAAGGATAATGTACAATCTGTAGGCGTTTAAAGGCGGCTTCACCGAAAGGGATGTTTTTTTGGAGCGATATTACGAGGGTGAGGGTGCAATATTTATTTATTCGAGCGCGACGTTGTTCTTTACGATCCAGACACGACATCGGAACTTAATTCGGCACATGGTGTGGGCGCATTAGCGATGCGAGCCACGCGCGGCCGGACACGCGCGATTGCCGGACGACCGGACCGGCGACAGGGATAGCCGTGCCGGACGACGAGCTCGTAATGTGAAATTTTCATTAGACGCGCTAAAAAGTTCTCGTCCTCCCGTACGAGCTTTGATTTCCGATAAGTGTAAGAGAAACGAGAACATAAAAAGGACTCGATGCAGGCGCAGATTGGGCCACAAAGAGCTCGGAGGCGTCCGCGTATCTTTTGCACTTTTTATATTTGCAGCAGCAATGGTGCACAGACCACTTTAAAAGGCATCGAGGGTGGGAGGGTCGTAACTAGGGGGTAATTTGGCGAGGTGGGGGCCGATATCGTCGTCGCGTCCGATCGAGGTGATACCGATGGTTAGATTTCAAGTAGTTCGACTTTGCCATATATGAGCTGAATTTTTCGATCGAAGCTCAAAGGATTATTGGAATCTAGATTATTATTTATCAGCTCCCGTGTGTTCTATTTTAAGCGAGTCGTAATGTGAAAGGGATCAGGAGAAAAGAATTTTGCAATAATGGAACGTAATGCATATCGGACCGATTCAGTCGGTGACGTCAAAGTTAAGCAAATCCCTTTGTTAAAACGAATCTAACTAGGGTTTAATAAAAGTCGGTAGGTGTTTGAGTACAGCGCTCCTCGCGTTTCAGCGTCGGAAACAAAAAGTGGCCGGTGGCGCGGTCGCCTACATTGGAATAAAATTGACTCCACACTCTCTCGAACGTGAAGGCGGTGCTTTTTTATACTTTTCAGGTTGACCCCCCTTCCCCCAGTGCGGACTTCGGCGGGTGGTTTTGCTTCGGTCGGACCGGTGTTGTTTTGCAGCGCTCAAGAGCCGCTTCTTTTATTTGAGCCTTTGCGCTCCGGCCTTGAGGGGCTCCAGCGAATTACATGCATGTTTTTCGAATGTTGTTTGCGAAATCGGGAATTTTTAAATTACGAAATGCCGAATAACCCGTCGATCGGAAGTTGAACGTTAAACAGATGAGTTGAACAAACTTCAACTGATTCTCCTACAACACGCTCTACCTTTGTTATTCACACTACATTTTCAATTAGGTACGTGAATACTTGTGATTTCTAATATACGATTATCATTGGAAATTATTTGATTGAAATTATGAGTATAGCCTAAAATAAAACCACTGTCATAGATATAATTCTGTCAGCTATTATGTGAATGTGTGTCGGTCAATTTGACAAAATTTTTTTAGATAAAATTTGGTGTGAAAATACTTTGTCAAACTTCACAAAAAGTTTGTGGTCATATGTTGCGCAAAAATTAGGTTTCTGGGGAATAAAATTCTGATGCAATGGAGTTGCAGGTATTAAGTATTGAAATAAGTGATGCTTACCTTTGACAAGTGGGGACTGTTCTCTCAACGTCGGCCTGAAGTAATCAGCCCAGGCGTAATTCAAGTAGGCGGCGTCCAACCACCCCGGATTTAGGAGGAACGGGTTAAACGCTCCGGGATGACCATACCCATAATCTGTAACAAAGGAAATATACGTAAGTAAAGGTATAACTTGTAATAAGAATGAAACATGTCTGAAATATTTTTAGGCACAGAATTTGATATTCATAATGCTAGTTGCGATACTACGCCTAATAAATTTTCATACTTTATCTCATGCAAACTCGAAAGACGACTGACAAATTTTGATACTCTATTTGAATTTCCTGCTATATTCCATGATTTCCTGCAGCGTGGTAATAACGGGGCAGGACGTGGGTGGCGAACATCAAACGAGGTCGGCCAAGGAATATCCGCAAGAAATCGCAATGATCACAAAAGCCGTTAAGTCGGCGACACACGGCTCTGTTTACCCGCCGACTATAACAAGGGTTTTGTATACAAAACGACTCGGTTTACTACTGCAGCCGGCATCTCTGTGCTATACGTTTTTACGACCACCGTCACATTGCCTTCACTGACGCTTTTTATTTGTTTAATCGATAGGCTACTGAAGATGCCACTGCCGACGTCTATTTTCGATTTTACGACAGCCTTAATCCGATCAGGTGTATCGACTTTACTGCCGAATTAACGATCACTCTACTTTGTTTTGAATTAACATTGTTCCCTCTGATGTTGTTTAAGTAGCCGTTTCGATCGCACCTTAAGAGGTGTGCTGCTGAAATGTTTACGAAAAACACTCTATTTTTATGCCCGAGATTAGCGCTCCGAATTACCCGAACGGTTTAAATTAAGTCCGTGATGGATGGGCGCGCTGTCACGTGGCAATCCTCGCAACTCTGACATCCTGGTACATAATAAGTTAAATGTGGAACTCGGAAATGGCCCGCTCCATTTGTTAATGCCAGTATTCAATTAAATTCACCTCCCCAACCCTTTGCATATGCGGGACGGAATATTAATGCAGTCGTTTTGGACTAGAGAGCACATTTGTCTGGATGATTTTTAAATTAAGAATAATGTGATTACACTAAGGAATGAAGATATAAACATTTCATCAGCGCCGAAGAACAAGAAACAAACGCACGTCGTAAATTAATGTAAAAGACGCATGGGTCATTAAAACGAATCAGGGTTATGGCTCATAACTTAAGTGGTGGAGACATCGCCTTATGATGAACACCACAACTGTCTCGGCGTTTTGATTACAGACTTATATTGACCATTAAACTTTATGTAACTTGACATTATATTATATCAAGACACACGCAGGTAACAAAATATTAGATTCCTTTATTCGAAAATAGAACGACTGTAGAAACTTCAGAAACAGAAAGAAATGGAGAAGTTACATTACTATTATTCAAAAATAGAATGTACCTAGAAATACTGTACATGTTCTGTTCCAGAATTTCAAAGATTTACCTTAAGCCAATACAGATTAACAATAATGAGAGGGATGAATGCGGTACATAAGTAATGAACGCACAACATACTCCGGGGCTAAGGGGCAAGTTGGGGCAGCGGCTGGACGGGGCAAGAGGGGCCAGCGGGGAGATCAAACGGACTTTACGACGGGCCCCGAGGTTGTTTACATCTGTTACGCACCCGTGGCCGCACCGTAGACTTGGTAACCGCTGCTGCCGATTGTCGCATATGAACGTCATTTGTTCTCAAGGACTCCGATATTATATTTGGGCAAACATTAAACCAAGGAGTTTAGTTTGGCCCCATTTCGCAAAACTTCTTAAAATGATTTAGAAGTAGCTAAATCTAATGAATTAATTTTGAGAGGTTAGTTCGCAATAGGAAATTTTAAACGAAGATTTTTAAGTTGGAAACGAAAAAAAATTCAGATTTGAAAAGCCAAAATGGAAACGACTAAATTTGTTAGCAACTCTACTTTATATTTCGATCTTAATCATATTCACTTTTTAATAAGGTAATTTAAACAATTCACAAACAAATCATACAAACTTTTTAAAAGTCAGCCGCTAAACCGTACAACAAATACTTTACAAGTTTGAGGTTTAATATCTAGAAGCGTCAAACGTTAATAATTTACGCGCCGTAACGTCGTTTTAAATGATCCTTTTGATGTTTATTGCTAGGATGTTAGTTTTTCCGCGTGTCTTTTTATCGGCCGAAGTTTGGGCGTGCGTGTTTACACATACGGTCTCGAAAATAGATTTGTGGTGTCAAAACATTATGATCACTGCGGGATTGTGGAGCGCCAGTTTTTATTGACTCGTTTTAAATGGTCTCTTGTTCATTAAATTATTTTTAGTCATCACAATTGTTCTGCTTCGCGTCAGACGTCAAGGCCGGACTACGAATTAGATTATGGTCGAAACCGCGAGGTACAATCAGAGAAGTTGAAACAGATCGGGGATGTAAGTAATTTGGTCGCATTATAACTCAGCCGACAGATCACCACTTACACGGAATCGACCAAATGACGTTGGTCCGTCAACTGCGATTGTATAATGGGGGAAATTGAAAAATTGAAAGAGAGACTTTCAATTTCCACCATTATACAATCACAGAAGTCGGTGTGTTAATTATTGATTATGGTATGACAGGCAAAAGAAAATGGAAATACTTAACAATTGAATAAAAATATATTAAAAACTGGATTAGAAGTATTATGTAGAGTTACCAGTTAATGAGAATAAAAATGTATAATTATGTATTTAAAATCATAATATTGTTTGTTTATGTTTGCTAATTTGTGGTGATAAACATTTGGTGCATAGAAATTATTACACCAAAGAATTAACCAGCGTGTTACAAAACATATTTTTGTCACTAGATAAATTATTATTTTGTCTTGATCTACTAAAATCTTATTCTTCACCATTATTATGTTTAACTCTGAACTATTAAAAGGATTTAAGAGTCGAAAGCCAATAACCATTTATTCGGCACGTCAAAATACGCTTCGTTTCGGAGATATTTCTGGATATGTCAGGGAAACACAATTAATGTCTGGGAGATCGAGCGCTACATATGTTCGCCTTGTAGCAATTTCACTCGAATTCTTTGAGATTCGGGAGATATTTATAGTTAATTGTTTTGTAGCTTCGAAAATTGAGTGAGAAAAGTGGATATTAAGGTTGAGTGATGTTGGTGAGAATTAGGCGTTAATTATTTACGTTATATTTTATTAATAATATTTACATTAAGCCATTTTTAAGCATAAAAATAATAAACGCATCCTTTTTTAATGGTCAATAATGACAAATAATTTAAAAACTAAAAATAGAAAAGTCCAAAAAGTTTGACGAGGCATATTTTATTACTTAGCCACAAATTGTCTCCACCGAAGTGGGCAAGATGACATTTTTTTTCTTATTGGTAATTATTATTATTAACGAATTTTTGATCTAGTCATCAACTTTATTGGCCAACTTTTGGGGTTATGTAATGAAATAAAGTTTTGTCAATAGTCGTTGACTTTAATTAGCTAAATTAAGATTAGCTTTATAATTGAAGACATAAGTGGAAGAAGCGTATAACTAATCTTCGGGTAAATACTCATTTTTTCCATTTTTTTTTTGACAAATCTCGTAACTTACCTACTCAATTATCTAGCTAGTGTATCTAACTATACATCAAATCCACATTTATTCAGTTTCGAATAATTTTTCGAGTTTTTAAGCATCCATTTACGCAAGAATCTGTCAGTTTTTAAAATATTCGTTATTTGCTTCTTCCATGTATGTCTTCAATTATGTAGATAACATTAAATTTTTATTTAGACATTTTATATAATGTTTCATACATTTCAATTAATGTGCGTCAAAACCACTTTCTTTTAAAATCTTTGGCACACCACAAAACTAGCACCAAAGTAGCTCTATAATAAATCCAGTTTGAAGATACATTCCTCGTTTTAGGACTAAATAATGAATGTTACTTTTACGATCTATCAAACAGTTTGTGACTAATATTTAAATTTCGAATGTGGTCAAATGATGTACCGCACCGGCCTCGATGGACTGGCGGAAAGCCAGATTCGAAATTTAAAATTATATTTTTTATGACTCCAAAATATCTGGCGTGCGATTTTGAATTCCTATAAACAAGTGATGAAACTCGTGAATTTTTATCGCATTTTAAATAATCTCTAGGTGAATGAATGAAAAAAGAAAAAGGTAAGTAAAAAAAAACGAAATAAATGGAGAGTAATGTAGGATTTTAGGTACTAGTAAGCTAATCTAGTTAGCATAGATATAAGCCCTAAATTTTAAGTTTGTAAAACTAATTTATATACCATATTTTAGTAGTCTGAAATATATTTTGTATTTGAAAATACCTACTTTTAACAATGAATCAGAATAAACATAACCTAAGTAGCAAACTTCACGGTAGCAGCTTCCCTTTTGAAAACGTTCACCCCATCGGGTGAATCATCACGATCCATACCTAGCTATATCTAGCTAGTATCTACATCCTAACCCCAAAAATTTCGTATATACGCCATGCTTTAATAAATACTAGTTGATGTTTGCAAGTTTGTTGCGAAAATGTTTATATCACGGGAAATGTGTTGCCTAGACTTAATAGCTATTAAATAAAAAAAATTCTATTTGAATCCGTTCAGTAGTTTCGGAGATTAACGCGTACAAACAGATAAACAGTCTTTAAACTTTTTTGTGGATTTTTTTAAATCTTTATTTAATGAGCTTGTGTTCTATTATTATTCCTAAGCCCCCTACATTAATTAGTTTGTAAATATATTAATTGTACAGACACTCCAATTTTACTGTTTTATTATAAAATGTATAGATAATATCATATTTTGTACTTCCAAAAGTAATTCTCGTATTATAAGTTAATGACTATATAATGCATATATGACCTTCATTTAAACATTATTTCTATTTGTTTTCCATTTAATCTAGCTAATATCTTTGCTGTACCTATTGTTTTGACGTTGTTTTCATTATCTTGGAAATTTTGTAGTGTTTAATAGTAAAGAAAACTTTTAATACCAAAACGGTAATATTATGACTGATGATAATGAAATTGAATTACACAAGTAATACTTAAATTGTTTTGTATATTTTAAAGGTTTTTTAGATATCTAGGTTATATGTTACTAATTTATTTATTAATTTTGAACAACTTTGAAAAAGTTATAACTTAGATCTTTGTTAGATCTCTTAAGTTGTAATTCCGTTCAAAAAGCTTGTTGCGTTCCATGAAAAAAATATTATTGCTAAGCTTTCAACTTAAAAGAAAACAAAATTTTCGTTCTCCTCTACTTTATTATCTACTTAAAAAAATATTTTTGGAGTTGTCAAAAATAATATTAAATATAAAATAGGTGTAATAACAAATAATGATAATAGAAATCAAATAAAAACAAAAATAATAAAACTTACTCTGTTTAGTTCTGGGTTCCCGGGGTCCATCGACTGTGACCTTGATGGCCTTGGTGTATGTGGCGACCTGGCTGGGGAACGTGCTGATGGTGATGGTCAGCGAGAACGACTTGCCGCGGCCGCTGCGGCCCACGAACCTCAGGTCGTTGAACTTGGCGACCTGGTTCTTCATGACCGCGGTGCAGTTCCTCATCTCGGCCATCACGTTCTCGTCGTTACCCGCCTTGATGGTCACCAGCGTGCCGTCCTGCACGTCGTCCAGCGCTACCACCTTGAACGCCACCGGCAGAGACTTGTTGGACCGCCAGTGGCCAGGCAGCGCCGAACATAGCACCGCCGGCGAGCCCGTCTGCACCAGGTCGCCGTGGCTCTGCCGGTAGTACTCGTGGATGTGGCTGTACACGTCCGTCATGCTGGGCGGCGGCGCGTGCGGCAGGTGCATCGACCCCGGCTTATCCACACGCGCGACTCTCTTCGACACAAAAGTTTTCAAAACACGCGATCGCAACTCGCGAGAAAGTGCGCACAAGTTCGAAGTAGCTCCTCGGGGCGCGGGACTCGGTGTGAGCCCGGCTCCGCCACTTGTTGGGCGCGAGACGGGAGGGGACTAGCGCGAAGGGAACCGCAAGCCGAAGACCGACGACGCGCGGCGAAGGCGAGGGACGCGTTACGCGGGGACTCGGTCTCGACTGATGACTGCGACTCGACTTTTTCCGATGGTCAATATTTTGCGTTCGCGCGGTCGCCGCCCCCACCCGGGTGGCGGCCCCGGCGTCTCGTAAAAAGCGGGAAGGAGACGACGGGCGCGGGCGGCACGGAGCCGCAGCGGGAACGAGCGGGACGGCCGCGGTTGATCCCTGCGTTTTTATAAAAATGCTCGCGGGAGCGGGACGCCCGCGGAGGAGACCGCGCGCGGGAAAGGGAGGGGTGGATTTTTTTGAATTACCGCGGTGACGTATCGCGAGGCGGCGGTAATTAGGCCACGGGGCGGCGGGAAACCGCGGCCGGCGCGAAAACCTATCAACGAGCTCATGAAAAATTATGATTTCCACGTTTGAATTGAATGCTCGCGTCGCGGGGTGGCAGTTCATTTGGCCGGAACGCGGGCCGGCGCGGGATTACCGCCCGACACATGCAAATTACCGCTGCCGATAATTCCATATTTTTATTTGAACGCGAAAAATCATTTCGAACACAATTTCCTGAAGTAAAAATCGTTTTGCAATAAATTAAAAAAAGTCGAATACTTCATACCTCTTAATCGTATGGAACTATTAAAATTGAAAACTTAACCGAGTTATATCAATCAAAACTACAATTAAATGTAATACAGAAAAGTTTGTGTACAAAGTCTCAAGAGTTACAAAAGTCCGGGAGTTGTGGAGTGTGCGAGCGGGATGGCGACAGGGCGGGGGGCGGGGCGAATAAACTTCGGCCAAACTTCCCGGAGCTTTGAAACGTGTTTGACGCACGCTTTCACAACTATGCAACCAAACTTTTTGTTGTAACTTTTTCAAAAATAAAAATAAATTATATAGGGTAAATTCATGAAAAGTATGTATGAAATATAGACGCTGAGGCTCTTTAAAAAAACTTAGGTTAAAATGTTGCATACCTTTTTATTTCTTTATTGTCTTCTTTTGGAAACAAAACAATAATTTTGAAATAAATTTGATGGTTAAAAATATAATAGTAGGAAAACCTTACTTGCATAATAATCTATGCTGCTCTAAATTAATAAGTATAAGAAACCTTTTTTGCCTTTTGTACAAATAAAATGAAATAAAATGTTTTAATTAATGCTGAAATACTGAATTATTGTTATAGCCAGCCATAGAACAACAAGCATTAGAAACTATTATAATTGTATTTTTATGAAAGTTAAATTACATCTTATTTCTTAATCGCATAAAAATACAAAGAAAGACCGATAGTCCAATATTTAATCTACACTATCTACAAATTATTGGGTGATATTCCACAGCCAGTAATTTTTTGTAGTATATTTTACCGCAAAACTATAACTATAAGACTTTTAGATTTCGGCTTTAGCAGAGACATTGAAATGTTTTATAGACGTTTTATTTAATATTAAAAAAAGGCAATAAACTTATAGATAATAATAAAAAATGTATTGACTTTAAAATTATATTGTACTACTAACGCCATTTCTTAATAAAACTTTGCAACTGTAAAGGTAACTTCAGAGAATTCCGTATTCAAGAAAGTGAATTTTCTTTAAAAAACTCGTCATAAAAAATCTCGCGAGCCCATAATCTTATTATGCTGAACTTTTACAATATTTATTATGAACTTATATACCTATGTCGGTACTATGTTTTATCTGTAGACATGTATACATGATAATATGTTTCATATTATCATCAATAGGCAGAGTGTCTAAATTTGTTTCTCGAAGTACTTACCTAATCGTAGATAAGAATTGTTTTATGGAAATTTGTTTCATGAAGTACTTGGGTACCTAATAGATGCAGATACCCAGAGCTTTGAAATATAATATTTAAAAACTTCAAGTTTTTGAATAGCCGGGGAGTTGAGAGTGCTAATTTTTTAGTCATTTAAACGTCGTCGAGGCCTACGTACATTTAAAAAATTTAGGTAAAGCGTAGACCAAAATAATTAGAGCATTTTTTATTTTAGCAGCGGGATAAGACGCTATGAAAACCGCATTTTAAGGTTATAGAGAAGAAAAGTCTTCGAAAAAATTGTTTACATGAACATTTGTTAGTTTACATAAACATCTAGTTGAATGTGACATAAAATACCTGGGAAACTTACGTAAACATGAGGCTTTGTTGTTGTATGTAATTACAGGCTTACCTTACATTTACATTATCAGTTCTTTATGTGGAAGTGTTCTTTGGAGTATTTTTAAGACGGTTTCTTAATCTGACGGTTTAGATGACATTTTGAAATCTGATTTTTATAGTGTGATAACCAGAAAAACATGCAGAAAACCTATCGAGTAAATCCATCAAAGTAAGACTAGAATTAGTAATAGAACTTTTGATTTTGTTCTTTAGGGAAAATAATTCTCGTTATTCCTGACAGTAATAAAAATATTCTGAAGACAAAAATAATAACAATTTCGTTTATCTTTCCCATAGACTTTCGGGCTTTCTTTGCAAAACACAATAATCTAATTTCAACTAAAAATGAAGTCGTCAAGTCAGCTATTCACATTCCCTTCAATGCAACCGAAAAGTCGGTAAATAGTGAACAAAGACACAATGCTCGAATGCCAATGTTTTGGGCCGAAAAAAAATCTTTGTGCGCAAACGCATTGTTGCGCTCCGAGGGTTGTACAAAACCTTTCGGTAGCCGGCGGAACATTTGAAGTTTTGTTTACGTACAATATTATTTTTATTGCAGTAATTGAGATGCTGACTTTCTAAATTTAACGACTGTTTCTTGCGGCTGCGTCGGTAAAAAAAAATACAACCTTTTTTATTGTTTTTCTCTTAGCTTATCTGTATGCAGGTTTACTTTGTTATGAAGGTGCAGTCGGAAAGTTGATAGTGGAATATCAATGTTATTATTGAGTATTATCATAAACCAATTAGGTATAATTCCTCTATGGTATTATATAACCTATAACCTTCCTCGCTAACTGGACTAACCGACACAAAAGAGCATCCGTAGCCTTATGTTTAAGACCTTTGGCTCGCACTCACAGGGGGTGCAGGTTCGAACACCGGTGAAGGCGTGTAACAATGAGACATTTTCCAATCTCAAGTACATAATACGGATGCTCACTGACGTGGAAGAGCCATGCACGAATGGACACGTCCTCACAGAAAACTGTGTTTCGTTCAGTGAGTGAGTTTACCGGTGGTCCTATTTCCCTAATCCCTTCTCCCTTTTCCTATTCCTTATTCCCTCATAAAGGCCTGCAACTAACTTGCGACACTTCGGATGTAGCGAGTGTCCATGGGCGACGGCAGTTGCTTTCTATCAGGTTAACTCGTCCACTAGCTTGCCCCTTAAATATCATTAAAAATATATTTTCGGTCAATTCCGGTCAATAGTTTCTGGGATTAGCGTGTTCAAATAAACAAACTTTTCAGCTCTATATTATTAATATAGACTATAGTTATGAAAACTATGATCATAGTGGATGTACGTGGTTTTGGGGGTCTAGTGAGTGGGACTGGTGAAGCCACAATATTCATTACACGTGAGTCGTGACAGCTGATCCAAGCTGTACATTCTACTAAACTATGCAACAAGCCCGCTTAATTGCTGAATAGTTATTTTTGCTTGAAAAAATTAAAAACGTATACCTCAGATACGGTACGTTGAAATTGTGGTTCCGGTTGTCACCGATTCGAGAACTAACCTGGTGAGAAAAGGCGGCGTAAGAAACTTCGATAAAGGTCAACCTAAATCACAAACGAACAAGTAAATATTTAATGGAGGACATTTGACGAATTTTTCTTGTTTACAGACTAGAAAAACAAAAATATCGTTATTACTTTACCGACTTGAATGAATAAGGAATGATGCCCCCTTAATATTACTAACTTAGTCATGGCTACTATAAGTTGAACCTTGCATTTATTTTAACTACCAACATTATTCCGAAACAGTCTTTTGTTTTCGGTAAAAATGGAACTACAGTTGGATTTGATGATTTTGATACTTAATCTATTTCTACAGTTATGATTCTATTTTTTATGTTAAGACATATTTTTCGCACATTATTTATCTAAGTAAATGTTATTTTTTAGCCAAATAATAGGATATGAGAAACAGAATTTGGCTCTCCGTCGAGTAATGATTCTGAGTCGGAGTCTGATTTTGATTGTAGTAAATTATTTATACTTCGAATTACATACATTGTGTTATATTTATTTGGCAAACAACAATTTGTCCAATAGATCTCAATAGCAATAACAATTTACTTTTTCAAAAACTTATTTTTTTTATGATATTTAGAGGGCAAGCAAGCAGACGGGTTACCTGATGAAAAGCAACTGCCGTCGCCCATTGACACTCGCGACATCCGAAGGGTCGCAAGTACGTTGCCGGCATCTATGAGGGAATAGGGAATAGGGAATGGGAATAGGGATAAGGGATTAGGCAAGTTCACTCACTGAACGAAACACATAAAAACGTCGTTACACGTCAGTTTCGGTGAGCCAGTGGTATCACTCCGGTCGAGCCGGCTCATTCGTGCCGAAGCATGCCTCTCCCATGGCAAAATTATATTGAAATACATGGTTTAAGTGTAATGATCTCATAAATGATCGCAAACTTTTTTTGCACTGCAATAGCTGTGTGATATCATCTACAGAATTTTTGAATTTGGTAGATTTTTTCTAGCTGACTATAACTAGGTATGTATGGTCTAGCCACAAGATAACCAGAAGGTTAAGGGCCAGTTTCACCGCTTCCTGATAAATATCGGATGGGCTATTCACAACTTTTTTGACTTTTTTTGTATGGAGAATGTAAAAAAAATATCGACGCTTATCCGATATTTATCGATGAAACTGGTCCTAAATATCGGTTTTGCAGTTCTCCTGTAATATTTTTAACTTTCGATTATAATGATCAAAATGACTCCAAAACAATGGTATAGTAAATTAAACGTTTCTACCACTGCACATGTCAACCGGAAACAGGGCTGCCAACCCTTTACAGCTAATTGTGGCCAAATGGCGCGCCCGACTAAACCTGTCATGGCGCTGTCTTGTAATGTCTATCTTTAAATCATTTTAACTTGGTCTATATTCATTTTAACTTAATTTTAAGTGATCTAACTAACCACTTGCTAAATAATTTTGTGTTTACATGTACTACAATAACTTAAAATTAAATTAAGATTTAGCTACCTATTAAAACTTATTTACTTAATACGTGTAAACCAGACATAAATGCCCCGTTTATATTTTTCTATAGTAATATTTTATTCACTATTAAAAACTATACGTCGGAGAAGATGCCTCATAGCCAGATTACAGATACTGACGACAGATCACATCTTTACTTATCATAATTCTGCCAAATGACGATAATACGTACTAAATTGTTTAGCGTAGCTTTACTTACATTTTTTTCTTACGTATGAGTCCGAGACTTCATATACCATTTCATAACATTCAAGCAAATAAGATTCATGGTCAAAATATAGGGTTTCTTACAATTTGATTTCATCCACTATTGCATTGTAACGTTGAAGAGTATAATTCTTAAAAGCCAAAAATAATGGCCCTTAATATGCGCTTTAGGGAGCTTATAGAAGCTCGCGATCCGCGGAGCTTCCATAAAAGCTCGGGGCCACTTGTAAATCGTTGTTTCTAAACTTTGGGCCGACACAAAGCTTCATAAAGTTGGTAAAAAGTGAAGAGCCGCGTACACATAATTGCCCACTTCAATTCAACGGATTCCTTCCGGTTGTGATGAAGATAGAGGAAAGTGTAGAGGTGGCTTTATTTATATATTTTATTAACTAGCTTTTGTCCGCGGCTGGGCTATACACAATTTCCGTATCCAAAGGGTAAATCGGCACCCTATTACTAAGACTTCGATATCTGTCTGTCTATATGTCTGTCTGTGTGGTATGAGAGCAAATCTTAAACATTTATTTTGTTTTCAGTATTTGTAATTATAGTGACAATGGAAATACATATTCTGTGAAAATTTCAACTCTTTGACTATTACTGTTTTTGAGATACAGCTTGGAGACTGACACGTCTGTCATAAAATATGTATTTCTGTTGTCGCTATAACAACAAATACTGAAAACAAAATAAACGTTTCAGAATTGTTCTTATACCACAAATCTATTTTTTTTACAAATTTGTCCAATGAATACTAGAAGGCGCAGCTGCACGTCTACATCGCGCTATCACTTGATATTCCGTGACCAGTGGAAGCTGTTTAAATTTCAGAAAGGCTTTTTCTTAATCTTTATCTCTTTACGGAACCCTTCGTATGGGAGTCCAACTCGCACTTAGCTGGTTTTTTTTCCACTATACACTTAAATTTTTACAAGTTTTGAAAAATAACTAAAAATTTTTATAAATGGAAAAACACATCGGAAATTGTACATGATAAAGTTTGAAGATATAAGTGGAAGAAGCGAATAACTAACATTTTGCTACCTTCAAGTATACACTAATTTTTTCCCATTAAATTTTAACGAAACTTGCAATTTACCTATTCCATTATCTAGCTAATGTATCTAGCTATAAATCAAACTCACATTATTTTAATTGAAATAAATTTTTCTTGTCCAAAAGCGTCCATTAACACAAAAATCCGGGAGTTTTTAAAATGTTAGTTATCAGCTTCATCCACTTGTGTCTTCGATTGATTTGTTAACTTTTTAAACGTGAATATCCACCAAGATCCAACTTCAATGAATTACAAGTTACTGTAATAATTTCGCCATGTCTTCCTCCACGTGGATCTTTAAGCCCCCGCTGGCTACGGGGTGTAAAGTATCGTGTAAATAGTAATCCGGTAATCGCCTTTCTTTGTGTTGCAAGTGGAAAAATGGCGGAAGTGAATTATTGTTACGCTTTATTAGTAACGAATATAACGTAATAGTGTTGTAATTGGAGTAAACTTCGAAGCATCTTGGCCTTTGTCGTAAATCGCTTCTTCTCTGAATAGAAAATCTAGCTTAATTTTTAAAACGTTATATGACTATACATTGTATTATCTTAGGACTTCTCTTCATAGTCGACGAATACGAATGATTACACGCATAACCATGCAGGGCATACTCGGCTATGTTCGCCGATAATTGTCAATGATCACCTTTGATAATCGTTGACATAGTGCTACCAACGATTGTCTGGATACTTAAACGTTGGATGTAAAAATTATCAAGGCAACACACGATCAACGAAAATCGCCATCGTTCGTCTTTTACAGCCAAAACGGTTTTATCTATTTTTACCGAATTTCATATCAAAGAATCTGCTAACATTATTTTTTTTAATTCTAGGCAATAATCAATGAAGTAGGCACAGCACAGCTAGTAACAAAAAATAGGCGTTAGTTATTATGTATTTGCTCAAGATTGGCGGTATGGTTCATTAACCCTCTGTCAAAATATTTGTCTTTTCCATACAAAACGAGATTATAAACAAAGTGTTATGTTGTCACGTTTTTGTTGACAAGTGGTTTGTAAAGTTTGAAGAGGTTTAACGAACCATACCGCCAATCTTGAGCGAAAAGACAACAGTTTTTATAATTACCGTGTCGTACATATCTACGGCGTAGAGCTGCTACGTAAAACGACAAGTCCACGTTAACAACAACCACAATTTTGATTACGCCTTGTGTGCTAATTATTGATAATAATTATTAACACTTATATACTACGAAAGTGTATCGATCTATGTTCTGTAGGTTACCTTTTTATGATTAATCGAGTCAGTCGATTTTTATGAAATCTTGTAGAACCCAAAGAAAGAAATCACATTTGTGAGTGCTTTCTTTGGATTCTACAAAGTTTCTCTTCTCGCCTAAATTGGTGCCACAGAGTTGCGGGTGCCGTCATACCTAACTTAAACATGCCGTTCCACCTAACGGCTACATATTAGTCACATAAAATAATACCTATCGAAAAAATGTGACGGTATAAATCAAAATAATCATCAAAAGCGGGTGCAGTGTGAAATTCCATAGTGGGGAGAGTGGGGTCGCGTGAAACTCATTACTGGCACGTGACGAGTCTCACCGACGCCCCCCGACCCCCCGCGACCCCCTCCGACACCCCCCGCAACCCCCCTCCACCTCACGTTATCAATGAGTTATTGAGTGCTCCCAGCTCATGTGATCAAATACCTAAGCGGAAATATGGACAAATATGGCTTGGTGATTTTTTAAATGTCGGCACTCGAATGGTTGAATTGTTTTGTAAATTAAAAAAAAGTAAAGGATCCGAAGCATATGGACGGTCTGTTTCTAATAAACTAATTTCTAAAATACTATCATAAAAAATATTTTGTGGTCGTATAAATATTATCATATTTATGACATTTTAAAAGGGATGGACTAGTCCGCAGTATAAAACGTCTGTGTGGTGTACCTACAAGATTTTTTTTACGTAACACGACACAAGTAGCACTGTAAAATTAAGCATTGGCCTTCACAATTAAAATCTGAGCAATAAATTATTTTTTTAGCCAAAAATAAAAAAATAAATAAATATATTTAACAAAACAGACTCACAGCACTTTATTGTCAATTGCGTTTGATTGATGACGCAATCATGTCAAATTACCCCTAAACGTGACTACGGCGTCAAATGTAACCGTTTTTCCAGCGCGGCACTTCTAATTGAATCATATGTGATTTATTAATGGTCTGATGATGTATCATTCTTTCACCAACAGCCGTGGCGTACCCCAAGGGCTTGCGGCCCGAATTATTTCCAATGTTCGCAGTCCGCGCTTTTTAACGGCACCATTCTGCCCGAAATCCCCTTCATTTTTATTAAACGGCATAATCGATAGCAATATTGCGAATATACTAAAGTTTTTTTCACAGGTCGGTTTTACGTGGATAAATATTAGCGACAGCATTGTAATCTGGCGTGTCGGTGTGACTGGTGGAGTAAATTAACTCTGAAATGAGTTCTGTAATTTTTTTTGGGAAGAATTCCTTGAAATTATTATCTTAATAGGAAGTATTAGAACTATTAAATTGTATCATTGCTTTAGTGCGGTTGCTCGATACAGTCTATAATCGAAAAGTTTGATGTTTGGTCAACTCAAAATAAATTTTGATTCGAGTTCAGAAATACGGATTCCAATGGAAGATGAACCCGAATCTGGACCTGTGGAAATGGGGTGTGGGAATCTTATACGAGATGACCATTAGAGAAATTGATTCATAAGCAGTTTATAGACTTATTAGGTCCGCAAAGTCATTACATCACTAGTCAACTTGGCTTACCTTGGCCTGACTAATATGTTTTGCCAGTTGGCAAGACATATTAGGCAGTTGCCTATGAATCAATTTCTTATATAGTACTAGAGTAATAGAAAAATTAATACGAATTAGAGGCTTGATAGTTTCGTAGAATATCACCCTTAGAAAGAGAGAGCTATTTTAAATACATTATAGAGAGCTTGACCACAACCATTGTAGCGCGCCCTAGGTACGTGGGACGGGGCGGGGGACGGGTCGGTGTTGACGGCCAACTGAGAGAGTAGCACGGCAGGTAACCATGGTAAACCTGCCCCGCCGCGCCGCGCTAATACCCAAGGCGCGATATAGCTCTTGTGCTTACCAACTAGTACTACAAAAGCTCTATAGCTTACCGAATCTATAGTTGATTTGGCACAACCCGACTTAATAACATTGGTATGTGCATAGAAAAACAGTTTATAATGGAATTTTATCTATGATAAACTCTTCTGCATTTCCCAGGTGGCGCTACCGGCGCCGCAGCATCAAAGCTATTATGTTTGTGCTGTCACAAGAAATAGTTCGTGCTCGCATCAGGTACAAGGGTACAACGGGTAAGGTACAAGAGTACAACAAGGTACAACAATGAGCTGAGGGACAAAGTGCTCAGCCAGTGGAAAGTGCTCTAGCTGATGGAGTCGTGATGAAAGTGGAACTATCGACTTTGGCGCGTTTTTGTTCCGAGGTAGGCCTAAGCGAATATTAAGACTTTTATGGAGGGTTTCGGGAATTTCGACATTCGTTTTCTCTCAGGAAAGTTTATACAGAGCCGTAGTTAATGGACCTACGTCATTTGGTCGGAATATGTCAAATCCATGGCCGGATTTGACATAACGCGAACTTAGACTCGCAATGCGGCTACCTATTAAAACTTTTTCTATGTTAATTAAAACCCTTATTCGATGTTATTATTCTATAAAATCTACGGAATGGAAGATAAGCTCAACTGAACACTCTAAGTCTACTACTGATCCTAATAAAAACATGGATAAAAATTAACTTGTACTAGAGTATTCAGAAGGAATATAATAATTTTATGGTGAGCAATCGATATTTATTTTTGGTACGATACGATTGGATATTGAGGTACCTATTTATAAGCATACTGTGGTGTAAAGTATCTCTATTCTTTATTTTAGTTGGAGATCAGAGATACTTTAATACAATGCTATAGACATTTTTACATGACATTTTCAAAAAGGAGCCTATATAGACTTACAACTTATTATTTACTAACATCGCTTTTTGCATTATAACAAATGAAGACATAAATGGAAGAAGCAGATAACCAACATTTTAACAACTTTTGAAAAAATACCCAAATTTCACCATGAAATTCTAACAAGTTTGTATATTTGATCGAAGCTTGTAAATTACCTATTTCATTATGTAGCTTGTGTATCTAGCTATATATCAAATCCACATTATTTAAGTTTCAAATATTTTTTCCGGTCCTAAAGGGTCTATTTATGCAAAAAACTAAGAGTTTTTAAAATGTAAGGTACTTGCTTCTTCCGCTTATGTCTTCAATTACACCCTGTTTAAAAAAATATGTTTTATTTAAAACAGTCGTCATTATTCAAATAGTCTGTACTATTTAAGTAATTTATGAACAGATTTTGGATCTATATTATCTGGTCAGGCTTTCTCAATTCTTCAATGTTTGTCGTGATGGTTGGGTTATTTTAATCACGCGACCAAATTACTTAGGTCTGCAATTTGCTTTCGAATAAATTTCTCGTGCTAGTACCTATCATCGCCAGACAAAAACCCGTACGTACAGATATTAATAAACGTGTAAAACGCATTGGCGGGCGTGTCGCCGCGAGGGTTGTCACAAAACACAATGACGCGAGCTTTCCGCATCGCCGCGCGTCAACAAAACCCCGCTAACACACACCCCTACGACCGAGCAATATTTAGAAAAGCGTGATTTATATTTTTTAATTGTTGAGGGTATTTTATTAATGATTTTCACAGAAGAGGGTGATAATTTAGTGTCTTTTTTTGTACACGCTGTTGATACCTAATAACAATCATTAGGTAACAATATGTAAGCTTTCAGGCAAGCCCACACAATTGGGCACACAGTAATGTCAACATTTTTTTTTTGGATCAAAAAGTACATTTATATCCTTTCTTGAGACGTAAGCTTGTTTTCACTAACCATTCCCTGAAACTAAGTGTCGTCTTAGTGGCCTAAGAATTTAGATGTCACATTCAGAGTTTCCTTAATAAACGTATTTGTCTTGAATGATATAGGACACTTAAGGACTGCAAGGAGACACTAAGAGTTAGGGGACGAAAACGGGCACTAGAGTCAATAGTATACCAAATTTAAGCAAAATACGTTGAGGGAAATAAAGCGTAAATATATTATATTATTATGGATTAAACAAACAAATACTTCCCCTTGATAACGCGAGTGGCAGCCCTGAACCGTGCGTCACGCTGCGCTGCGGGGCGCCGGCGTCCGCAGTGCGCCTTTGACTCTCACTTGTCCCCCTAATTATCTTGATTAGAACTCACCTCGCTGTTGGCGAAATGTGTGAAATGGAAGTGTTTTTGTTGTTCGGAAATGTTTGTTGTAATTAGTGATGTCGACTTTTCATTCTGATGAACATATTTGAGAATCTGTTTCACCACTTCCTGATATGTGTCGGGTATCCGCAACTTATTTGACAGATTCTCCATACATAGAGCCTGTTCTAACGCTTACTGAAAAGTTGGATAGTCTATCGACAACTTTTTTGACAGGTGTATTTAGGATGTAGTGAAACACGTTTTGTTTCAGCATGCGTTTCGAGTAATACTATCAGATTTTTTAAAGAAATTTAGTGGAAGATCAGAATACCCTTGTAGAATCTATACTAATAATATAAAGTTTCTTTGATTTTTTGAACGCGCTAATTTCAGTCTCGGTCGGAATTTAGAAAAAATCTTGCTGTGTTGGTTAGCTTATTTATCGAGTAAGGCTATAGCTATATTATATAACATTACGACGTGACCAATAGGAGCCGAGCAGTAATTAAAAAATGTTGTAAACGTAAATGTCGCTCATGTCACACTCGCAACATCGAAAAGATTTCAGACTGCAGTACGTTGCCGGGCTTTTTAAAAAGGAGTATGCTCTCTTCTGTAATCATGACATTGGTTAAGATCATGTTGACGTTAGTTTTAACGGAACAGGAGACTATGCCAAAAATATATGTTGGAGGACTGCCACTCGACAAGATGAGGTTGGTATATTTTTTTGGCGTGAAAATAGCAGGAGGTTTAGAGGGCGAGGAAAGATTTCCGGACTTACATGTCCTTTCCCTTTATGTTTTCTTTTACCCTTTAGTTGTAAATTCACCCATCAATACCAATAAATAGATAAACAGATAAGGAGCGGGACTACAAAATAGTGACCAATAGCGGGCAATAAGAGGCAATGTCTCGTGACCGCGCCACGCTCCGCCGCCCACCGCAACCGCCGTTCACTCTTGTATTACCTGTCGTGCCTATAAAATAAACTTTATCTCGTTGTAATAAGGGTAGAGGACGAGTACCAAGTCTATATAAAACTATGTGCAATTAAAGGTATTTAAAAGGGGAATGAGTTACCTAAACAACAATATTTCAATGAGGATTACGGCCTACGGAGTGCAGTTCCGTCAAAATTGTGATTGAAATCATAGAATTTACTTGTTTCACATAAACACTACAACCAAGACATTTTCTTTGTAATAAATAAAATATTGACGAATCACAACCCACGTATATCATGGCGTTTTATTTGAGTCATTGTATGTCGCGGCCGCTTGCAGCCAATATCGAAACGAGGTTATGCTCTGTATACAGATTTTTAAGTTGTGTATTGACTTAGCTATTATAGACTACAGAAGCTTTATGCAAGTTTGTGAACAAAGGTCGTACTCCCAAACTATTTGAAACTCAAACAAACGAATCAGAATACTGTATCCTACTCTTACAAACCTGTATATTAATAAGCGAGCAAAAACCCTTTTTACAAAAGACGCGTATATGTAAAAGCATGAAATATCTCACAGTTATAGTTGATATGGAGGAACAGCGTGGAATACCAACATTTTATTAAAATTAAAAATGTGCTTGATTATTGCATTATATTTTTAATAAATAAAACGCTACGCACACTACTATATGCACATTACAATATTTTGACATGACAGGATAATCATACATGAAATAGTCTTTTGTTTATGGTTGTTGTCAGTGATTTTTTTAAATAAAATTTAATGGCCTGCTAACGAGACTTTAATGCTAAATTGAAGTCTGTGATTGAATTGAGAATAGATTATAGTTTATATTATAGTTCCTCACTAAAATTTCACAATATTTTAAATATTTAGATGGAATTTTGACCACAAGGCGATCTCTAGTTTAACATAATTTTGTTAAAGTAGGCGGAAACATTGGATCGAGTACGAACATTTGAGTGCGGTTTGATGGTAGAGATCCAGGTTACTAATGGTGGTATCAAATAATATCTGCTGCATACAGTGGACCAATAAAACACAATAAAGACATAAACCGTCTCCTGCGGCTGACCTAATGATAGCGTTTACTCTAAACAAATAAAACTTGTGTGGTCATAGAACCAGCGCACATCATAGCTATCGCAAGGTTTGACTACAAATGGGATAAAAAATTGTTGGCTATTACTAAAATTTTTGATAGATAGAATTTGATAAACAGGTGTGATAATACATGTATTATCACACCTAGATAGGTAATACCTAGACTTTTATGATCCTTCTAAGAATAAAAAATATCGATGCACCAAAACTTTTTTTTTAAATTACGTCCCTTTCACAGAATTAAAAACATATCTATACGATTTTATTTCAATCTTTTTAGTAGTATTTACAGTAGTTTAGTATATACATTATAATATTAGTAATACATCTAAGTAGCACAAACAAAAAATGGAATATTAATATTTTAAGGCCGACATTGAATGATAAAAGTTTTGAGTAGACTAAATTTTTCCAAACAATTTATTGAGAGAAATAATTTATTGTACTATAGTATCGCCCTATATGAGTTACTACAAACTAAACAAACTCAGTATTCAGAACTGTACGTGTTGTAGCCAACCGTACATACAATGTAATAAACAATAAACGGGAACGGTTATATATATTTCGATGTGATACACCTAATCGTTGCCTATTATATCATACATCTTATTTATAATATTAGGTTACGGCAGGCTGCAGCAGTAGAGAAGATAGGAAAATAAAAAAAAATCTTAATGGCTTAACAATCGCACGACCCCTTAAGATGGTTTTTCATTATAATTATAAAGACTATTCAGTGTGCACCAAAATATTATTCAAAAGGAAATACTTTCACTGCACCGACTTAAAAATCTCGCGAGCCCTTACAAAGCTACGCCTAATGCCTATGTTTTAAAGCCTACAGTGTGCGCAGTGTATTAGTTGAACAGGTGGAAATCAGTTTTTTATCGAAGCCAGTTGTTCCCAGCAATTAACAGCTCGTCAGCCTGCTGTTGATCATTCATTAACCTTAACGTTAAATTTAACGGTTTTAAAAAAGTTTTAAACGATAATTACGTGTCAGAGTTAAAGAAAAATATTATTTATGCAAGGACTTTAAGAAATAAAAAGGTTTTTTTTATGGATTCAGATCTCATAACTATGTTGTAAAACTTTGTTTGGATAATAGTTCCTCATTGGATATTGATGCAATTCGATTAATATATATTATCTGACTTAGCCTATAGGGTAAGTATCCTTTCGTATAGATAGCATTTACAGTATAGATAGCATTTAGATAGCATTTAATCGAAATAATAAGTATTATTTCGTTTAAATCCTTAATAAAAACAATGACAATTTATTGTTTGTAAAACATGGGCTACACAGCAGATAAACGGTATCCATCAAGAAAAGATTTTAATAAATACAACCCCTAAGTTTAGTAAATTAGGGAAAGACTGTATAAAAATACTACTTTAAAATACTAAGAAAAGTGCCGCTATCACAATCCAGCGTACCGCATTATATAAAGAAAAGCCTTTCAAGTTATTAAGGCTAACATAAGATTTTCCGGAGTTTTCATTCGAGCACCGCCGTAAAGTATCGGCGCAATGTATCGGAAGCGGTCGCGGCCCGCCGACACCCAACCACGGCCAAGCACTCCGGATAGTCCAAGAGCCAAGGACTGATTTATACACAGTTTTATGTATGCGCTAAAAACACTGGTAAGTTCTCGATCTGAAATCTTGTCTTTTGAGTGGATTTAAAAACATCTCTTAAATCAAACGAACTCGTAAAGTACTACGAGTATAATATATGTTTAAAAATACAGATGTGCTTTATTTTTTTATGTACGTTTGTAGATCTCAGTTAAAGCACAATTTAGATTGACGCGACAGCAAGACAAAATAACTCAAATAAAACGTCACTTTATGATATAGGTCTCATTTTGCTCTACTTCTCTTCAAAGCAGCGTCGTTATGGGCAGCTTGACCAATGTCATTAGAAAATGAAACCTATTACATGTGTCATGAAGTGGCATTTTATTTGATCAGATCACATCGGAATGTTAACTTAAGATCTAAATCCGGTAGAAATGATGGGTTAGGGTAGTCCATATTATTATTGTAAATGGACATGTATGTTTGTTTCTCCTTTCTTTCTTCTCAAATCACGTCCAAACAAAGCAATCATTTTAGAATTAGTTGAAAGGATGGAAAATGACATGTTTTTTTTTAGCAGATAATACGTACCTATAATAAAGACAGTTTTTTATTGAGTCAGTAATTAACGTCATTCGTCAGTACTCAGTAACGACAAAAACTGGCTGAATACAATTCACACGCAGTCCGTAGTTGGTCAGAAAGTTCTGTACCGCCTTGAAATGAATTTACAAGATAGCAGTGCTAGGTCAGCACTGTTTCTGCAGTTGACTGACGTCAGTTACTGACTCTATGTATATCTGCTTTTATATCTACAATTATACTACCTGGAATTAAGGTTTATTCTTATTAAATTCTTTTAAGTAGTCTCTTGCACTATAAGCATGCAGACTCAGCGTGTGATCCTATCAGTGGCGTCAATTGCGCGTGCCAAATGCCACTTCCCCTCACACCCCCTGGGCCGGGGGGTGCCGGGGGGTGTCGTCTTATCTGCAGGCGGGCGTGATTGAGAGCTTCCGCTGATCACGTGATCAGCTGAGGTGGTAGAAACTGCAGATGTTTACGGAAGAAAATGTCGTTAGGTTTGCGGAAGAAAATTCTAAAGTTTGATAATTTTTTTTATGTCTCGTTGTAATTGTCTTTATATATTAGTACATTACAAATTACAATACCAGAAAGAGCACCAGCAACCAACTGAATAAAAAACGTATTTCTGAAAGTTTTAAATTTATAAATGAAAGCCATCTTTAAATATTTAATTTATTTTGTTTTTTTTTGTATTTTTTGTGCGGCAGCAGAAATACAGACAGACAGTATTAGTCATAGAGTCACGTTTTTACCCTTTCGGTACCGAAAAAATCATCTTTTAGTGTTTTTTAATGATCCAACAACGCGCTATCAAGCGGTATCTAACGACATCCTTTGAGATTAGGACATTCAAAATGTCTATAACTTGAATTTCAATTCGCAATACTCATTTTCCAAAGAATTCCTTTTCTTAAAACATAAATTAAAAAAAAATTAAATAGTTCATTCTCTAGAATGTTCTATTCTTTTTGGAATTTTCCCGCGCGTTAGCATAATGTTATTGCGAACGACGCGAGCTAGCGCGGTGGAGCCTGACAAACTTGCGCGTATCAATCGCATATCGCGATAAGCAGCAGATACATACAATTATTAGATACGACTATAAAATTAATAAATATTCTTAAGACTTGTACATGTGCCAACGGAGTAAGCTTAACCTCGTATAAGTCTGTTAAAACGTTAAGCATTTTACACAAATAAAATATAATTTGATCCAAAAAAAATATAAATGAGGCTTTACTGTTTTATGTAATTACAGGCTTACCTTACCTTCAAATAAATTCAGTGCTTTGTGTGAAACTATATTTTGGTGTATTTTTAGCACCCCATGTCTTTATCTGACAAATGATTAAATCTGATTTTTAACCATGACAACCAGAGACATGTAGAGAGCCTGCACATGTTTAATCTAACACGCTCGTGTAAATCCAAATTTCCCTCTTGAGCTCTCCTTACTATAAACTAAATTTAATTAAAAATGAACTAAGTAATGTCATGTCTATTCTCTGTAGGTGTCTGGTGCGGTGGCACATATCGGTAGCATCAGAAGCCACCGCGCCCGCAACCCCCCGGGATTCACCGAGCTACGTAAACCGAGGAACCTCATTTGGGTATCTATCTGTTCATTATACGTACACGCAGTGTCGGCTTTAGCACCACCAGCGCCCTGGGTGGGAATTCTCCGGTGTCTCCTATCTTTAATTCAAATAAAAAAAAAAATAACCACGATCCGCTTTATCATAAATGCAGCCATGTTGCACTCTTTTTTACCCTAACCAAATAATACATACTAGAGGTCGCCCTGTGGTCGAAATTAAATTTACGTGTTATTTATTAAAATATGCAAAATTAAAGCATATTTTCAAGTAATATTTGTATTCCACGCTTCTCCTCCATATCAACTGTATCCGAAAAAAAATCCATTATTTTGCATCTACGTGTGTTTCGTAAAAAGGGGTATAAAGTTTTCCGCTCGCATTAATAAATCTTATCTTATTATAAATAATTCTTCTGTGAGTGTCAGAGAGAGAGACGACTGGACCGATTTTGATGAAATGTTATGTGTGTGTTCAAGGGGATCTGAGAACGGTTTAGATTCACAAAATAGCTCGGCAGGACAACGTCTGCGGGGTCAACTAGTTGTTAATATTTCCTGTGCACAATAAATGATTAAATAAATAAATAAAACCTGCTGGGAAATTACTACGAACGAGTGTGTGGACGCTTGCACGATAATCGTGTCGATTAACGATCCATGATATACGATCATTCCCGATTGTGTAAAGCCTGCTTCACATTTTAATTATTTACAACAATATACTTGGATATTTATTATTTAATTAAATAAATCTTACGTTATTGAAAAACGATGTAGTCCAATCAGTTTTTTGATAAAACTGAAAACAACAAAGTTACAAGCCTTTAAAGTAGTCAGTTAGAAAGAGAGATCCGATATTAATTGTGACGTCAAATTCCATGCATGCTGCATACAAAGTTCATACTCAATTACGTTTTAAGAGAAAGAGGTGGGTAGAAAACTTACATCGCTAATATCTTATTTCTCAACAGAATTCAGAGATTTTTTGTGATTCTGTATATAGGCCCACTATCATAATAATTTGCATTTAGTAAATTTTGTTTTACACGCATATTCCCATTAATTAGAGCTGACTTGACAATTGGCGTACCTGTGTCGATAGCTTAATAAGATGTTATCTAATTATCTATTATTAAACAACTCCATATTACATTGAGTAATAATAATATTTATTGCATCAAATGTTGTATATAAGGTTTTGCAATATTATAAATAGCTCCAACACTCTGCCATAACAGTGGCGTGCAATTAATTTTTAAAAAACAAGATAAGCACATAAAATGTTGCCATGCTAAGAAAAGGTACAAAGTAGAAACAAACCAGGAACTACAATGAGGTAGCACTAATAAAACAGACGAAACTATAAAAAAGCATTACAATAGAAAGAACCGAAATAGTGAAAAGAAGAATTTGAATGATAATTAAAACAATACAATACCTGCTCCCGTTTTTTAAACGTTTGAAATTACTACGGTACAAATCGAAAACACCAAGGCACACAAATCAGAATTTGTTTAAAATACCGACATTCCTAACAATTGGGGAAAGTCGGGTGACTGTCCAAACAGTCCGGACAAGTCCTTATCAAGGGCAAACAGGAAATCGATCACAAGGTGTAGGGCAAACTTCAGCCCTAAACAACTAGTTCGGCCCTTTAACCACGGGAAGTGCTCGACACTTGTTGTTGGGCAATCACGCTAAACAAACACAGTTTTTTCGATTCCTGGTAGTAACCCTTTCGTAAAGAAAGTCGTTGGTTTAAATTAAATTGTAATGATAAGTGGTGATTTGCAACAGCGTTAAATTAATAATTTTCAACCCCTATTGATATTCATAAATACACGAACTTTTCCCGGAAAGATTCGCTTATTACTTTATTACTTTCCATCTTTTCAACTAGGTCTATGACAAAAAATGAGTCGATTGGTTACTTCTTTAGGACGTGGAGCAAGAACAAACCAACAAATAAAAACACTTTCACATTAATATTATTAGTTTGGATTTAAAGGTATGACTGCAGCGTTCGTAATAACTATTATGACTCTTATTAGATAACGTTGAGTTATCAAAATGAATGAAATAGATATAAATATTTACTCCAGCACTCAATATAACACGCCTAACATAGCTTAAAGTATAGAAGGATTAGGTATAGGTGATATTACAGAGCAGATAGCTTTTCATCATCGAACGTTAATAAAACTTGAGTGAACTTTCCCTGGAATTAAAAGATAACATTAATGGAAGTTAACGATGTAAGTGTTGAAACTAATAGTGGTCACTCGAAGAAACAAAATTTCTTGACAAACATGATGTATTCTAACTATTACAAACCACACTCGTCGTAATTGTGGTCTATTAACATTACATAATAACATATAATTAGGAGATAACGTTAAAAGGAGAAAGGTGATTAATTCCATTTTAGTTTTTGAAGATTCTGGAGTTGCCTTGAACCCATTAGTCACGTTTAGTTAAGCCGTTTGTTCGCGATAAGCTTAATAAATCAGACGTGATTTACTGCTAACAGGTTCATGTCAAATTTGTTTTGTTTCATTCCAATTGTAATTGCAGTGAGTTAATGTTTTTGCCAAAAAGCTGTCCTTAAAACTGTGTCAGAATTTTTTCAAGAATAAAGTTGTCTTTGGTCTCTTGCAAATAATTTTGTAGAACTTTGCTGATTCCTGGTTTCATTTTTGTATCCGGTTGTATAGATGGTTACAGTTATTTTTATGTTGGGCTAAGTTAGTGTTCCTTATTGAAATCATTACCTATCGTCCCAACTATCACCAAGATATGAAGACATATGTGGAAGAAGCGGACAACTAACATTTTAAAAACAGCCGGAACTTTGCTATTGGATAGAAAAAATGAGTATTTACCCGAAGGTTGCAAAAATGTTAGTTCTCCGCTTCTTCCACTTATGTCTTCAAAATCCTTATATATATATAAAAATCCTAAGGTATACAAAAATTAATCTTTGTGTGTACGTGTTTGTCACTGAACTCCTCCCAAATGATTTGACCGATTTTGATCATGATGATTTGACTTGAATATTCACAAACCGAACCACAACGTCTGTCGAATCCGCTCATTTCAATATAATATGTAATTTTAATAAGCTCCCCGTTAATTATGATTGTTTGACAGTTGATAAATCTGTCAATCTAAAAGTACAATTTCATTAGACTCTAATTATTATATTTACGGGAGTAATTACTGAAGACAAACAGAGGAATGGTATCTTAACGCGACGCTGCAGTAGATAGATAGATATCGTTCATTCGTTTAGAACGCAGGTTCCAGGTGTTACAGTGTTTTCTAGATTCATATACATTCTGCCTTATTAAGGCATGCAAATTTTTATTTAAAGGAAAAAAATTCTAACATGCAACTTAAAATAGATTACAAATAATATAACTCCCATTAAAAAGAATACATAAAACACTTTATATAATAACACTTTATATATACTAAGTACACTCTTTTACCTATAATTGCGTCAATCGACGCCATTTTTAAGGGTTCTGAACCCAAAGGGTAAAAACTGGGCACTACTAAGACTTCGATGTCTGTCCGTCTGTCTGTCTCCAGGCTGTATCTCAAGAACGGTAATAGCTAGAAAGCTTAAATTTTCACAGAATATGTATTTTTGTTGCCGCTATAACGAATACTAAAAACAAAATAAATAAATATTTGAGAGTAGCTCTAGTATAACAAACATGTTTTTTGTTATCCAAAAATGTAGAACTTTTTCATAAATTTATAACATTCAGTTATATGTTTTCCCAATTTTTTGGGAAAACATATAACTGAATGTTTTAAATTTCTGTGCTGGTACGGAACCCTTCGTGCGCGAGTCCAACTCGCAATTGGCCGGTTTTTGCACAATTGATGCATTCTTTTTGCTATACCATATATGTAGAATTGTAAGAGATCAATTAGAATCCGTTTTTCAATCGGTCATGACAATGATGACTCATCCCTCAGCAGCTCTGTATTATTCTATATCTATGGTATTTCTGCTCAATGAAAGCACCCGATAAATTTAATGAAAATGACATCCTTGTGTCGGCGTGTCCCAAGAGTGTACGATGTCCATACATTAGCGGTAATCCGGGATATATTTCACCGCCGATGTAGACCTGTCCCTGCGAGCTGCGGCGCGCTGTAGGCCCGTATTAAAATACCGTGAACACAAGTCATGTTGTGGATACTTGTCAAATATTCGTGTCCTTAAGGCCGGCTGCAGACGCACATTATCCGTCTTAAAACTTAAGACTAGACTTAGGCGGAATTTCGCATTCGGGGACCCGAATGCAGAAAAAATGAATTTGCAGAATATAAGCTAGTGCAGAAGTTTACATTTTCTCCGTGGCGAACGAATTCCGCATTCAATACATTCTGAGTGTCCGAATGAAGAAAACGAACTCGGAAATGTCCGCTAGCGGCCGGTCTAAGAGAACTCTTGCCACGCACAGTAAAACTCTGAAACGAAGTATTTTCGGACCAATACGACCTGCAAGCTTGACGAAAACATCCTGGCTAAGTGTAATTATAAAACCTGTGATATTCTTTAGTTCGCCGAAACGCTAAACACAGTGATACAAGGAAAATAAACCTATAATGAAATACAAACAAAATCGAGTGAAATAATGGGCGACTGTGAAATTCCACACTGCACTTACAGGTAAAGGTGGCCTTCCGCTAACCGCGCCACGCGATTCTCAACGATTTTAGCGTAAATTACAAATTAAAGGTCGGCAAGTGCTTTGCCGACCTTTATGAGGAAACAGGGAATAGGGACAGGGGGATTGGGGAAGTTGGGCCGACGGTGAACTCAATCTCTGAACGAAACACAGAATAACACCGTTTCACGACAGTTTTCTGTGAGACCACGGTGAAACTCCGGTCGAGCCGGCCCATTCATGCGGAAGCACGGCTCTCCCACAGCAATGAGCGTCCGTATTACTCGAGATCGGAAAATGTCTCATCGGTACACGCCTCCACCGGGGTTCGAACCTGCGCCCTCTCGAGTGCAAACCAAAGTTCTTACTGGGCTACGGACGCTTCAAATCCCTTTAAATAGTCTCCGCTGGGTGCAATGCAATTTTTAAAGTAGGCTCTAGAAAGGAACTCCTATCGTCTGTTCGATTCCCGTAGACGGAACAAAAAGTATTTCAATGTACCTGGGTATTATATAATAAAAATATTAAGTATGTGTTCAGACTAAAAGTATTAAATATATTTCCGTTGTCTGGTACCTGCAGCACATGTACTAAAGATACTTAGCGCTGGGCCAGACTGACGTGGTGTGAAGCGTCCATAGATAAATATTTTATTATTATAATTATTACAATACTACAGCTGCTCTAACATCATCCTGTTGATTACTAATCTATACATATAATAAAACGGAAGAGTTTGCGTGTCTGTACAATTAATATTTTTACAAACTAATCAATGTCCCCCCCACATTGAATTGCTTAGGAACAGTAACAGAACACAAGTTGGATAAAAAAAGTTGTCTATTTATCTGTTTGTACGCGCAAATCTCCGGAATTACTGAACGGATTCGAAAAGAACTTTTTATTAATTAGCAATAAATTCTAGGTAACACATAGGATACTTTTTATCCCGGGAAAACGTACGGTTCCCGTGACATATAAATTATCATCAACTAAGATTAATATAAACAATGTTTACACGATACTAAACATAACAGAGTATATCTTAAGATAAATAAATCGTGGTCTGTCGCAAGACCTATCCGTCGATTCGTAAACATTTTATAATTTGCTTAATAAAACGATTAGAACAAGCAGCAGTATAATATAACGGGACAGATCTACTATCAACATTATGAGGGTTCTACACGGCGGGAACAAACATCACGCAAAAGTGCACTTTGATACAATCCAAATTGCACCCTCGGTTCATGGCGGACGATTGAAAATAGCTATACTCGATGGACACCATTTACAACATTAATATCTAAGATGCATCCTCAATTCAACCTTACGCCATGAACTGAGGGTGCAATTTGGAGTGCATCAAGTTTCGTGTTTGACAAACCCAAACGATTTACAACATTTATATCTAAAATGCACCTTCATTTCATGGGCGTAAGATTTAAAATGTATTGCATCATCACCTTTGCGTGGTGTTTGTTACCGCCGTGTAGAACCCAAATAAATACGTAAGTACTACGATTCCACATAAGTACTATCTATAATTATTCCATATTTCTCTATGCCTTGTCGTAGGTCTGCTGGCAGAGATCTCTTCTAGAGATAAGCACACCTATTGCCACTGCGTTTTCTACTTTAAGTTACTTTTAAAAATCATGTATATACATAAATAATAAATAAATTTCACGACCCTCGAGTAACACTAATCATATGATTAAACTGTGAAGTAACTTGCCTATTAAATAGACAAAGGATAACTTTTGAGAAATTACTACTGTCGAAGAACGTTACTTCTTAATTCAGAAGAGGCCCGAATTCTAATTGACATACATTTAGATTTTATGAGTAGTTTTTAAGCAGTTGATTGTTGTAGTAACGAGTAGTTTAATAGTTTATATTGTTTTTTTTTTGTAATTTGATGTTTCATGAGGGTGGCATAGTCGCTCACCGACAAAACCCCTTAAATGAATAGAAAAAAAAAGTACGTTACTTGACAAATGACTAACTTCTAATTACTACTAAACTAAAACTACTCAATACTTTACTTGGAGTTTTTAATTGAGACCCTAAATCGTTTTCTCGCATTATTCAATTTAAAACCCATTTTTAATAGAGCCAGTGTCAAATTATGTCCACTGTTATCGCAGATGGACATATCAAAACCTTATCAAAACCGATAGAGCGTTATCTATACGACATACTCCAGTTTATACGCTATGTAAAAATCCTTTTTTTATTTGCAGAATATAAATTTATTAACTTCCATAAAAAAAATTAATATTACAACGAGCTGTTGCCCGCTACTCCGTCCGCGTGGTAACTTTTCTGTTGAAACTTTTCCCGTTTATTTTTTGCTACAAAACGACTTATTTTCATATAATACATAAGATCCTAAACACCTTTAAAATTATATCGTTATCAGACCAACGATTCGAAGCTTATCGCGTTACAAACATACATACAAACTCTTTTCTTGGTCAATGATCATGATGATAAGTATTTACCTGTCAATTTACCTTAAACTGATAAGTCCAAGATTTATGGTTCAGTAGCTGGTGAGATAGGGTTTATATCGTTAAGTATCACGTTTAGGTATTATGTTTATCTAGATTATACAACATTGCTAAGTATACTAACAGACGCCCTAAAACGGTCACTTCGCAATATTGTTAACACCAATTAATTTTGTCATTTTTCTTGTAAATAACTACTAATTTTGCAAAACAGTGATCTCACAATCAATTTAAATTGATCTTGAATTATTCGAAATTTAAACTAAATGTACTAGAACGAATTGTACAGCAATTCCATTGCAATAAATAGGATATAATAAAACAGTAGTAATGTTTAGGTCCTCAGATCGTAAGATTTAGTAAAATAGTTGTCATTTGAATTGAAAACGATGAAACCAAGATGTAATAGTTATGTTTTTGGTAATTTGGGACCATAGACATTTCTAGATCTTCCCATCATCACAAAGTAATTCGTTATCTTAAAATTGGAATCATTTACTTTACGAGATTTTTGAAATGTCACAAAACTTAGGACCTCACCTCCATACCACGCACGGACTCTTCACCTCTCCCCTTTACGGGTGACGCACATTATAAATGGTCCCTATTCGAAGTAAATCGTAATACTATGGAGTATGGGGTATTATCAGAGGTCCCTGCCCGGCCCCGTGGTCGAAATTACACCATAAATATTTAAAGGCATCGTGTAGAGGAGTTTTCAATTTGAACACAAACTTCAAGTTGGCATAAAGGTCTTATTACCTGGCCATACATTTCAATTTAAAAAATCAGACTTTAACCATAAACAAAAGAGTAGTTCGTGTATGAATATTGTGTCATGTAAAAATATAGTAGCTTGCGTAGCGTTATTCATAAAAAATATGCAAGATTAAAGCATATTTTTAACTAACATTGGTATTCCTTGCTTTTTTAAGCTCTCTCATTTTTTAAGCTCTCTGAAAAAAAATTGTGGCGGCCATCATTCATTTTAATTCCGTGGACATTTTTTAGGCTCTCTGAAAAAAAAATTGTGGCGGCCATCATTCATTTTAATACCAATTACAATTTTAAATTCGTAATATTTTTTTTATGGATTGTCCGATTGG
>JAOTAV010000007.1:785767-853045 GCA_026546445.1 Cyclargus thomasi
AGTAAATACATCTAAAAAGTTTCTTTATTAGACAAAAAAAAATCTCCCAAAAGATGAGCTTGATATCTTAAAAATTGGCGATGGATTTGCCCTATCGCAAGCTCAAATTGGCGTCAACGGGGATTGTCAACGGGGAAAATTGGAATAAGGCTGGATCGGGCCGGATCGGAATGCGCGCTGATAGATACAGCAGTTAACACCTAGACCTATTTTGAATAGAAAATAGGTGTAGGATATTTTATCGACTACACGTGTAAAAGGGCAACTAACTTTTTACGATGTCTACTGTGATATCTAATTAGCGATAATCAATAAAATATTTATCATTGTAATTATTCATGATAGTTATAATTTAATTATCAGTACATATTATGTTCAGTATCTATACTGATATTTTAAAAATATTTAACAAACGTCGTCTAATGATCTCACTCGTCAG
Organism: Cyclargus thomasi; assembly: GCA_026546445.1. Classification (NCBI taxonomy): domain Eukaryota; kingdom Metazoa; phylum Arthropoda; class Insecta; order Lepidoptera; family Lycaenidae; genus Cyclargus; species Cyclargus thomasi. The sequence continues at coordinate 786,207 of JAOTAV010000007.1, forward strand.
CATTTTGTGAAATTACTCAGAATTTTGGATGCAGATTAATATATTGGATTAATAGTAAAGAACTATGGATTTAAGGTTAAATGTGAGTATGTTTTATACTATTTATACAATACTAGCTGTTAGCTCCGTCCGCGTCGTAACTTTTCTCTTGAATTTTTTCCTAATTTTTTGCTACAAACCTCATGAAACCCGAGACCATTCCAACAAATTCAAAATCGTAGAAATCGATTCGTGCGTTCTGGAGTTAAGTCTTCAGGAAGGAAAACCCAACTTATTTTTATATAATAGAATCTTAATAATTAATCTAATAACATGAGGTGAGGTCTGTTATAACTTATAAGAAGGCTTTGGCCCACCACACATTCCCACCACTGCATCTCCTGTGTCGCCAGGATCGACAGCGGTATCCAACCACGAAAACCCTTGATATGATCTCAGGGAGCCCGAGGGACATGCTACAGCTGTCTGACCCGCAACGAAATTAATCAGAAGATAATAGTTTTGTTTGTCTTGGTATAGAAAGGATAGTATATTGTGAAAAGTTGTCAACTGAGTGCGTTCATACGCTCGAGTGGAAATTGTCAACATCGCACGAGTTACACGTACTATTTTTTATTACGAATGCGGGGTAAGTGGTATCTTCGCGCATACTTTTGGGGTCAAAAAGAATTACCACCCGAGTTTTGATTAATTTTATGTCAAGTAAACTTGGGTGCAGGAAGTTTACTTGTCGCACTCAAATTGACATTAAATTTACTCCAAACTTGTGTGGTAATTGTGAAGTGGACAATTAGCCTCTTTTTGGACCCCAAAAGTATGCGCGAAAACACCACTTTCCCCGCATGAGTAATAAAAACATTTTTTGGTCGCTATGCTATACTGGTATGCTGTACTACGTTACTGCAGGTGAATTCCCATTACAGTAACGGGAGATGAGGCACCATACCTAGCATTAATAAACGCATGGGTAAACCTGGCGGACAATCAGGCGATCAGCCTGCATCGTCTTATCAACTAAACTTAGTAATAAAATAATTCGAACGTCGGAATCGTACTAATCAAGTCAAGAGCAACATAACCTTTGATACTATCAGCGCATTGACAGGTTACACACCTATTAGCTCGTCTAAAAAAGTAAAACAAGTCCCGTGTGCCATGAACGTATAAATCCAGTATATCGGTCAGACCGCCAACACAAAAACCTAGTGAGATCGCAACAAAACGACCACCCCAATCGATACATCACTCGTCAACTCGCTACGGTGTTTCTGTTTTGGGTATTTTTGATTTGATGACCGGGGAAAAGGTTAGCGTGGAGGCTTGATGGTTAGATTGTTGTGTTTTATTGCGGTTCTATCAGTTATTGCTACTAATATTATAAACTAGATGGTGCCCGCAACTTCGTTGGGCATAAAATTTGCATATTGTACGTGAACCGTACATTTTCCCGGGATAAAAAGTATCCTTTATGTTACCCAGACCTATTAAACAAGATAGATAATAATATTTATTCAAATCCATCCAGTAGTTTCGGAAATTACCGCGTACAACCAGACAACTTTTTTTGTCGATTTGTGTTCTATTACTATTTCTAAGCTCCCCACATAGAATAGTTTGTAAAAATATTAATTGCACAGACACTTCAATTTTACTGTTTTATTATTATATGTACATAGATAAATGGAAAAGTGTTTGTCCTTCCTTGATACCCTTATGATATCATATATCATAGGTAAAGGCAAAAGTTTGCATTAGATCATTGCACGGTTGCAGATAAGCTTTAGAAATAGCATTTTAATTTGTTTTATTTTTATTACGTTGCTATTTTTAGCTAGACAACTGTATCCAGTAATTAAACTCTAAAAATTTATTGTAACAGGTTACTAAAAACCTCTAAAGAGTTTTGTGCAACATAGACTTGTAATTGGCTAACTTACTAAATAAATTAAATCTCTTTATACACCCAAGAAACATATTAAAGATTCCTTTTTTTCTCTTTCTACCAAAAACTAGTAATATGTAAAAGATGTTTGTAATAATTTTCCACCTGAATACTAACTAGTACTTAACATGGAAATACTAGTCCTAATGCCGACTACGATAGTAGGAGAAAAACTCGACATTTACGTAGAAATAGGTATTTAGATAAATAAAATGAGAATTTAATCGGAATTAAAAGAATCCTTTCAGCTAATATACCCATTGAAATGCATTTAGTTGTTTGGGGGTGATTGGCTGACAAACATTAATTCCCACGAAAATAATAATAATATAGTAATTTTTATTCACTTTAAAAGAGACACAGACACAGCGAGACCGCCCGAATTCGAGATTGTAAATGGTTACACTCGCCTCGTCGAGGTGAGACAAGGCAAATTTCTAGGGAAAGTCTCACCTAAATACTTCATTTTCCCTTTCCTTCTTACCTAATAACATAGAATTGACTCATGATACATTGTACAGTAAAAAAACTGTTTACTGTACTAATAAGTTATAGATATCTATAATTGCGACGACAAGTCTTCTAACACGAAAAGTTATATGCTAAATAGCTAAGCAAATAAAAAACACAAAGAGTATACCTCGTAGCTAAACATACCCTAATACACCGCGAACAAAGAAAATATAGGTCGCATTGAAACTCAAAAACGCGTGAAAACTCACCTTTACACCAGAAATAGGTTAGTAATGCGATCCACAAAGAAACATATTAACAATACAAACACACATTATGCGCTGGATATGATTAGTTCTGGTGCACGGATTTGGGATTTTGAGATAATTTCTGTGCATCTGTTTGAAAAAAAAACACGTCAGATTGACAGCTCGCATTGAAACGTCAGAATCTGATATGCAGTACGGAATACGGTAACAATGAAACCAAAAAATGGTCAGCTTTGTAACAGATTTGAGATTGTGCTAATGTTGAGATTTGCGTTAATGATAAGATGTCGGCATTGTCGTTTTCAACACATTGTTTTCAGAATAGAGTTCGCCGACAGACCAGTATCCCAATCTGCTGCATGAAATGTTAAACATAAACATAGTATTTTGTTGGATGCGAATTTTAATGTACCTAATATTGTTGTTCAATATACAATATACTTGGTCAAATGTACAGCTCCCACGCGGTAAATGAATTTTGACGCAGCAGAGTTGCGGACTTATCTTTCCTTAAAAAAAACATAAAAAAATCATGTCCTACATCTGTACAATCTGCACTTATAAAAAAAGAAAAAAAAATAAATGAGCAAGTTCCGGCACGCGTCAGTACCCTCGTACCTTCGTCAGGCTGACAGATTGTAACGTGCTCTCTTCAGTGTCTACCGAACGAATTCAATAAAATCTGAAATTGTATTCCATATTCAAAAATATTATCGGATATACTCAGGAACAAAACTCCACTTCCGGTGCCCATAGGATTAGACATTTAACACCGCGCTTAAAAAAATTGCTACACAAAGTTTTTATTCGATTCAAAAAAGTTTCTGCTCGATTTCTTACTGGCCAGTACTTAGTTACTTGATACCGAATAACTACAGTATCAAGTAACTCAGTAGATGTTTCGTAATTTGATATTGTCCTTTGCATCTGATATACATCGTAGGTGATAATAATATTATTAAAAGTTTTCGGTAACTTATCCACTACGGACAACATGGGAACAATTAGGCGTTTACCATCAAGATTATATAATTTTCATAGTTTAATATAATTAACATACGAATATCATTTATAAATATATGACATAATGGCGTCAGTGGCCTAGTGGGTAAGACCTTTGGTTCGCATACGAAAGGGTGCAGGTTCAAACCACCAATAGATAGGTAGAGGCACCAATTGGTACATACCAATAAGACATTTTCTGATCTAAAGTACACAATACGGATGCTCATTGACGTGGCAGAGTCATGATTCGGCACGAATGGGCCGGCTCGACCCGAGTGATAACACGGCCTCACAGAAAACTGGCGTGAAAAGGCCAACGCCTTTTCCAAACTCACTCACTGAACATAACACAGCACAACTGCTGTGTTATGTTCAGTGAGTGAGTTTACCGGTGGCCCAACTTCCCTAATCCCCTCCTCTATCCCTATTCCGATTCCCTATTCCATCATAAAGGCCGGAAACGCACTTGCGACTCAGGTGTCGCGAGTGTCCACCTGCGATGGCAATTGCTTTCTTGCTTTCCATCAGGTAATCCGTCTGCTCGCTTACCCCCTGAATATCATAAAAAAAAATACTTCAGAGTGTGTACGTATCATTGAAATAGAGTTCACACTTCGCTGTAAAAGTATTCGTCATCAGTTTTTCCTTTCGCAATAAAAAAAAGTTAAGCGCTCCGACTTTACAATATACACTACAGGGGACTCACACATATACTAAGCTATTATCACTTAGTTTTGTAACACCCGATTAAAGTACACAACGAAATTGTAGAGACGACCTAACCTCTCAACCTGCGACAATCACCAGACTTTTCTGCCGATTTCCGTTAATATTTAAGCAGCAATTTAATACAACATGCTTCCTAACTCGACCGTGACAGACACCGTAGACGGGTCAAATTGGCCCCATAAGAAACAATCGATTATTTCACGGGTTAATTGCTACGAAAGTATGGCGTCTGTCTAATGACCCCATAAACCGGTGCACGGTTCGCTGGCCGTACATATGTCTTGCGAGATACGGCCTGTGACCACTATACAAATGTTGCTACGAAAACTAAGCGGTACCAAGCCATAATAAATATAGTTTTTTTTTTATAATATTTAGAGGGCACGCGAGTAGACGGGTTACCTGATGGATTTATTTTTTACAACTGCCGTCGCTCAAGACATCCGAAGAGTCGCGAGTGTGTTGCCGGCTTTTTATGAGGGAATAGGATGGGAAGTTTTTTGATAAATGTTCAATAAGAGGTCATGGAACTGTACCCTGTTAGCATCTCGATGATAACTTTTTCAAGTAACACTTTTTACGGCCTACAGTAAAACCATAGAACGAATTATTGCCAGCTGATTTCCGGACCAATACGACCTGCAAAGTGATAGCCTTCAAGAAGCGGCGTAATCTCTCTTAAAAAGCCAGCAACGCACTTACAACTCTTCTGGTGTTGTGTTTATCGATTTTTGCTTTCCACCAGGTGGCTCTTGTTAGTTTGCAATCTAGTCTATTATATAAAAATAAGTCTGGTTTTCCTTCCTGACGATTAAACTCTAGATTGCACGAACCGATTTCCACGGTTTTGTATTCGTTGGAAAGGTCTCGGGCTCCATGAGACTTGTAAAGGAAAAAACAAAAAAAAAATCAAGAGAAAAGTTACCACGTGGACGGAATCGCGGGCAACAGCTAGATTCTTTACAAAAAGTCTAGACAACAATTAGCAAGTCTAAACACAAAATTTGTTTAACCTAAATCACTCACTAAAACTATTTTACAACTTTTATTACATTTTTAACTATGTTTAAGCTTATTTAACTTTTATGAAAACCGAATTATTCGAAGCACAATGAAATTGAAAAGGTTAAGTACAAAAGAAAGTCCCTTACGAGATACAATTTCTGATTGTCCCTTTCTCCTTTTATAAGACCTTTTTCATTGCTACGCAGGATTAAGTATAATTTGACCATTGTGGGTAGTCGTACATAAATAAATATTATTCACGATCGAATATACCACAAAGACCTACCGCGGGCAAGGCAAGTGGCTTACCTCTTACAATACCTGAAAAAAGTTTGCTCAGCAGAACGAATGTGGGATATATTTTGCTGTATAGCTTCGGCAATTGCAGAAAGTGTATCAAAGTCAGTCCTAAAGAAGACTAAGGACGCTGGCAATTCGTAGCGAATTTAATTGTCCAATCATCTCAAAAAAAGATTAGAACTTACCGTCGCAATCAGAATGAATGCTGACTAAGTCATATTCACTATTCCCTTTCCGTACTAAAAGTCCAGTTGTGACGCTTCTGTCACAAGTGTCCATGGTCGACGGCAGTTGTCTCCCATAAGGTGGCCCGTATGCTCAATTGCCTTTTAGTTTCGTAATTAAATTAAAATTTTGATTTATACAATATCTCTCAAACTCTTTATTACAAGTTTCACCATCATTATATTTTTTCTACGATTGTGACACTAAGCTTTTCTAAAAGTTGAAATGAACAATTGATACAAGGTTTAAAATAGTTCTAACTCTGATTAGTTACAAAATTTCGTCGTCACATTTAATAATATGCCGGTATTGGATATTGTCTAAACAATCAAATTCGATAAAACATTATTATGACTTTGTCCACTGGCCGGGTATACAATTAGAGGACCTCAGCAAACACAGACGTGATTTAATACCCGGGCACACACGGGTATACCCGGGTGTGGACCGTGTATAACCGGGTATAAACCGGCGCACAAACACGACTAATGAAGGCCCGGTAATTCGGTTATATTCGCGGTGTTCCTGATTTTTTATTACTAGTTTTCATTCGATTCCAGAGGGAATGAATGGAACTTTTTTATATTTGTGAATAATTAATTTTAATTCTGATGTTGGCTGTTCTGAATTATTGATTTTCTTGCATTTTTTACTCCACGGCATGTAATTTTGGTATACGTAATCTAATTAAAGTTTTGATGGCATCATTACAATTAGATTATAAATAGCAGAATTCTATTTAGTTTTAAATCCTAATAAGACACACTTTTTCATGCACTATTTCCACTATATTTACTTCGGTTTTACAAATTTATAACAAATACATCACCGGTTTCGACAATGTCATCATCATCATTAGACACCAGGGTGGTTAGCCAAGATCTTAACGTTTTCGCTTCTTCGTAGAAACGCCAAACAAAAGGTGTGGAAATGACATAACGATACCTTACTGCCTCAACCTCGTATATTAAAAATGGCTACATTTCAAGAAAAAAAACTGATTATATTTTTTTTCTTAATAACTGTACAAAACCAGATATGAGGTAATTTTGATAAGTAAATTGTCACCTATCAAATAACCACATATCTACTTTTGTACAATGACTAAGAAAAAAAATATAATCAGTTTTATTTGACCAATGCAATGTAGCCATTTTTAAGATACCAGGTTGAGGCATTAAGGCGTCGATAAGCGTTCGTTGCGCCTTATGTCAATTCCACACATTTTGTTTGGCGGTTCTACAAAGAAGAGAAAACGTTTAGATCTTGGCTATGTTGATGTTTCATTAAGGTTGAATATAAATTTCTACCATTAACCAACAGTAAAATCAATTATATAATATATTATTTCAAAATATATTCGATAATGTACTAAAACTAATTTAGTTTCATATTATAGAAAAATGGGATTCCTGTTAACAATCCTTACAACATAATCGGACTAGTCTTGAAAGTAAAAAAATTGTTGTTTGACATTTCTTCAAAGTATATATAAGAATACTTAGAGCCTGTTTCACCGCTGCCAGATAGTCAAACCAAAACTTGACAGATGTTGTATGGAAACTTTATCAGTAAGCGGTGAAACAGGCTCTTGATTGACTAATATTCAGTAATTGGTTTTAAACACACCGTCCGTAATATTTTTCTGTTAAACAGCTATAGAACAAAAACACCCAAATCCATAAACCATAGTCACAAAAGTCGCCAAAAAGTTACCCACTTACACCACACACGCAGTTAGTATGTAATTTATGTAAAAATATCGCGGCACATAACGAGTGCGTTTTAATACGTACGTTTTTCGGCAGGCGGCGGCGGGGGCGGACGGGGTAGGGCGGGGGAGCTCCACTGGTGCTCGACGTTGTAATTCACCGATAAATGCATACAAAAGAGTTTCGTAACGGACAAGCGGAGACGTGGAGTGGCTTATTTTAAGTTACTGTATATATTTTTTTAATAAATTTTTCTGAAGATAAAACGCTTTTAAAACTTCTAGGACTGGTTTATGTTAAATACCAGTTAAATTACGATGAAACTTTACACCGTTGCAGGATGAATTGAAGTTGAGCAAAATTTTGAATCGCGTTAATTTTAAATTGCGTCTTTTCGTTACTTTATTGCAGCAATTGCTTAAGAATTCTTTTAAAAAAATGAATATTTCTAAATGAAAGATTTCTTTCTATGCGTTCCTTATAGTCTGGACAAGATTTTTTTTTAGTATCTGGACAAGGTTAAACAGGGTTAAACTCCCAAAGTACAAATTTTCGTGTTTTACAAATGAAAATTGTACTTTGAAAAGTGCTGCAAAAGGTTGGTATTTAAAGTGAATCGATAAAAATCTACATTAACATATTTTTCAACTTTGTAAGAAAAACGACTGTCACCGTTCGTATTCCATACTGATATTATAAATGCGAAAGTGTATTAGTCTGTCTGTCTATTACCTCTTCCCCCCCAAAACACTACACCGATTTTGAAGACACTTTGAGTCTCGGGGGAGGATATACGATACTTTTTATTTCGAAAAAAATCCTTCCACGATAAACAAAATTTTCCGCAACCGAGTTGCGGGCAATATCTAGTCCATACATCTATGTTAATATTATAAACTCGTTGGTGCTCGCAACCGCGTAGTGCAAAAATTTGTACCTACATCATGCGGCAACCGTATATTTTCCCGGGATAAAAAGTATCCTATATGTTGCCCAGACCTAAAAACTATTAAACAAAAAAAAATCACGCAAATCCGTCCAGTACCTCCTAAGATTAGCGCGTAAAAACAGACGGATAAACAGACAACTTTTTTTTGTCAATATGTGTTCTATTACTGTTCCTTAGCACGCCCACATTGATTATTTTGTAAAAATATTAAATGTACAGACACTCCAATTTTACTGTTTTATTGTACTCGTATGTGTGTAGATGTGAAAGTGTGTCTGTTTGCTTGTCCGTCTTAATAGACTTAATAGCGTGAAGAGGTAATACCTCTTCACGCTCAACACCACTCAACCGATTCTGCTAAAATTTGATATAGCGATATGTACTTTGAGTCCCGCGGAATGACAATGAATACTTTTTATCCCATAAAAATTTAAGATTCCCACACGATAAACGAATTTTGGTGCAGCGGAGTTGCGGGCATAATTTAGTTATTTAATTATCTCTACAGAAAGGACTGTGTTTCTTTCATTCTTACAAATAATCTTCCTAAATCCTAAGTGAATCAAATCCACTTTTCAGCATTGCAGATGTCTTTCGGTCGGTTTAATACTATACAAATATAACCTCTGTAGTACTATTTCCTCGATAATGATGATAATTAAAACAAATAAATGTAGTAGTAACACAACTCTGCATATTTCTGTGTCCACGCCTCGGCCACCGATCCCCACGGGAGGTAATTATGCATGGACGGTTTTTAACGCGTTCACTAGCGAATAAAATATAAAATGGACCACAATTAATGATTACTATTTTTTTCCCAAAAATTCATACAACAGCATACCAACTAGAACTGGAATGTAGCGCTTGCTAAATTTAGCAACTATTTTTAGTTTTGTATTGTATTTTGTTCGCAGATTAGAAATATCCTATTTCTCTTTACTTATTAAAAAAGTTTTCTTTTTATTATCATAACTTATTTTTATTTCACTAGTAACTAGAATGGATAGGTTTATATTAAGTTCGAAAACTAACGGTGCTTGATAATATTATTATTATTATTATTTGGTCTAGGTACCAAATATTAATAATAATATTACATTTGTTCAACTTTTATAATTATATTTATTTTAACGAAATATATTAAAACTAATACTTCAAACTAATAATATTAACGGAAAACATCTGTCTCAATTAACAAGTGCAGAATTTTGTGAGTCCAGTTAAATGCTACACTAAAATAGATTCTCAGATAAAATAAAACTACGTGATTAAACTAAAATAAGAATTTGATTTGAATTAAGTTTAACACAAATAATTTTAAAGCCAACTAAATAAAAGCTCTACATGACGAGTAAAAGCGCCATCTGTTTAAACGTTCGCAAACTATCAAGAGCTCTACCTTACAACAGCAGGGATGTTAAATGTTAACGTTATCCGTGGAGGGCGCTAGTGTAGCGATAAATTGAATTAAATGGTTAGGTAAACATACACTAATAGTTAATTATTGAGATAGTTTAAGTAGCCTATTTTATACACAAGTATATTAAAACTTGTAATATACACAAAAGTTTTAAAAAAAGTTATTAAAGTATTATAGTTTTAAAACGTAGAGTACTGTTTATTTAATTTAAGGCGACACGTGCCAAGATAATTTACGAAATTAAGTATCGAAAGGTGTCATGTCACAGGGATTAGGGTAATTAATTTAGCATCGTCATATTTGTCCACGTGTTGGCCGGAACTATAAATCGGCGGCAAAAACTTTGAGGAAGCGACGGTGTCAAATTGCCGGCAAGTTTCGGCCACACGACTGCGTGTGTTCGTGTTTAGATAAGAGCCAATGTAAATAAACCGCTTTCCTGCTATGCTTGGCACAAGCCGTCATCCAAAAAGTACAAATTAAATAAAAAAAGAGCATAACATATACGGTCGAATTGAGAAATCTCCTCATTTTTCGGAAGTCAGTTAAAGCTAAATTTGTAGCGAAGGTATCATTCATATTGTAACGTCTTTGGTATTTTTTCGAAGCGCGTTTCCGAGGTGATCTGTTAGTTTTTAAACATATGACAAGTTTATATACAATTATACCCATATAATATATAAAACTAAGAAGTAAACCGTTCTCTTTACTTTAAGCACCACAAATTATTTTTTCAGAGACATTTTTTTCTGAAAGACGAAAGCACGCCTAACTGGGAGTAGCCAATATACTACTCCCAGATAACTAATATTTTAAGAGCTTCTCGATTTTTGCGTTAATCATTTCAAATCAAAATAATGTGGATTTGATGTGTATGTAACTTACAAGATTTGTCAAAATTTTCTGGAAAAAAATAGAATACAATCGAAGGTCGGCAAATTTTATCTGTCCGCTTCTTCCACTAATTCCGTCTTCATTTTCTTTAATGTCTGGGATATATGGGGCCCGTTTTTCAAGTAAGAATAGCAATAAAGCGTCAGTAAGCTAGCAAGCTTGTATTTTAGGTTTCGTATAGAAATCTAGTTTTTTTTAGCTAGGTTGGCAAGCCGGGGTCCGCTAGCCAAGACAGAAAGAGAACTAGCTAGAGAAGCTAGCAAGCTTGTATTTTAGGTTTCGTATAGAAATCTAGTTTTTTTTAGCTAGGTCGGCAAGCCGGGGTCCGCTAGCCAAGACAGAAAGAGAACTAGCTTGATGACATACCTTAAGAAGCTTCAAAGTAGCCTTGGCATTAGTTGTCAAAACCCGAGATTTTGTATCATAAACTACCGTAAAAATAGTACCGTACAAGAGCAAACGTGCTCACGAAATCTCACACATCATTCACGCAACAATTTGACGTAGAACCGCCATTTCCCGGACAAAATCATTTCATATTTTCGTCCAGTACCTCTCTCGGATCTCAATTATTCACCAGGGCCCTCGGTCAAAAGTAATGGCTGGTGAACGTGAAATTACACGTGTTACAATGATTGTGTTTACCCACCTTTACCCTACTTCAGCTTCGAGTGTTAGATTTAGGCTGTAATCGTTTTATTAAAGCCGTTTGTGGCCGGTCCGTTTTATTTAGTTGTTTTGTTTTGCATTGTTTGAGTTAACCGATAGAGGGAAACTTTTACTTCGCTATGATAAGGGTAGGTTGTATGGAAGAATCAGATTTCATTTCATCTAATGTACCAGTTGGTGCCCGCAACTTTGGGAACCGTACATTTTTATCGGCATAAAAAGTATCCTATATGATGCGCAGACCTAATAGTTATTATACAAAAACAGATTTATTCAAACCGCGATTCCGTACGCGTGCTAACTTTTATCTTAAAGTTTTATCCTGATTTTTTTTACAACAAACTTCATGGAGCCCGAGACACTTTCCAACGAATGCAAAACCGTAGAACGGTTCGTGCGTTCTGGAGTTATATCGTCTGGGGGGAAAGTCCGACTTATTTTTATATAATTGATATTATGAATATGAATATATAATAAAGATATATACTCTATGTAGATGGTTCGTTTTATAACGTCCAAATTAGTGATTAAACGTTTATTAACGGACAGTTTTTTACAAATAAGAATAACCGTGGAAAACCTATTAGAACCTACTCCATTTTACTAAGTGAAAGCAAGTCTATCTTACTTACGTCATAATTTGTTTTTCACTTTAACAATTTGTTACGATATTTTTAAATAAGAGTAAAATATATGCAGCCGATATGGCCAATTTGCGTTTGCACAAAAACTGGTGCATTTGATCCCGAACAAAAAGTGGGGGTAGATCCACAAAAAACGGGAATATCTCGACAAAAAGTCGGGATACCTCGCGACCATATCCGGTGTGTAGATTTATCGATCATACGTCAGCAAGCGGCGGACACGCGTCTATCACGTAATGTTAATATAGCAATAGATATTAAAGGATTGATTAAAAGATTGTATGAGAACAACAAACAAAATATTTGAGTCTGGTACAGTTACTTGCTTTATGCTAAATAGTGTTTTGAAAATGATGACAGAGTATGTCATAAAAAATTATTTCATAAAGTGCTAAAAAATATACAAAATTCAGTGCAACAAGCTTGGTTTTTAATTTGCTTAGTATAAATCAAAAATCTCATATTTATATTTAATATTTTTTCTTACACTAGCTGTCCCTACAAACGTTGTTTTGCCATATTATAGTAGATTATGTCTAGGCCACTTAGCCGATTCTCAGACCTTATCAATATGCTCAATTTTTATGAGAATCGATCAAGCATTTTTAAAATAATATGGAAACAATTTACTATATATGAGACAAATCTGTTTGCAGTGCAAATGTGCAAATGTGTTTGCAGTGACTATTTGTATAACGTACTAAGTTTTTGAAACTAAAAAGCTTTTGGAAAAGATTTTAAATTATCATAATAATTTTTTTTAACTTTACCCCCTTATAATACAAATGATACATTTTTAAATTTAATTATTATTATCGGTCTATATCCAAACGATAGAGACCGATCTCTACATGTAATAGGCGTATGTAACAAAAACATCGGTGCCACGCAGTCTGGTGGACAGTTTTTGCGCGTCGTGTTTCAATAATCCCCGCTATTACCCCCCCGATGGACACGTCACGATTTATCGCCAGCCCGCCCCCACTACCGGATGTTGTATGAGTGCGAAGTGTCTTGCCCCGTGCGAGGTTTTTACGCATTTTGCTAGGTTAATTCCTAGAGTTAGGTTAACTAAGAAAATAATAGAGTCACCACTTGTGGGTCTAGAACTATCTTTATAATTTCAAGTTCAAGAAATACAACCGTTATTGAAAAATAAAGTGATTTCAAATCACATCTAAAAAGATGTGTAGTGGATACTAATCGAAGTTCTACCAGAGTAGAAATATGGTAGAGTAGGCATTTAGGCGTTTGACATGACAAAAGTCGCGCATGGTCCAGGGTTGTCACTTGTCAAAATACTCTTTTGTTTATTGTTGACGTCAGTGATTTATTTTTAATAAAATTTAATGTCCTGGTACGCGATCTTATGCCAAATTGAAGCCTGTGATTGAATTAAGAATAGATTATAGTATTTTTTGAAAGCTCCTCCACGCGATGAATTTAAATATTTTTTTCGACCACAGGGTTACCTCTAGTTATTATTATTATATAGTATGAATATTATAAGTGACAGCCTTAATATAGTGTGAAAAAACGGTATTTCTTTAAATATAAGAATAAAATATATTTGTTATTTTTCTCACAGGGAAAAATAAGCTTATTAGATTTATAGCCAGGAAAAAGTTTACTTCGAATGCTATAGATATCAAACTCTTAATTTATGTCTTTTGAAATATTCCTCAGTCTAGGTATATTTATTCTTGATGAATCACATTAATTAAGATCTCAACTCTCAGCACATACAAATTCATACAAATATTCTCATAACAATTCAGCTTATGCAAGTAATGAAGAGGCCCGCTTATTGGGTTAATAAAGACGCCCTTGAAACGGATCTCCGAGGGCTGACGTATGGCTGAGGATACTGAGGGTTTGGCTTATTGTATTGATAAGCCCTCGCAACTGCGTTTCCCAAAAATTCGTTCATCACCAGAGACTGTACATTTTCTTAAACATTTTGTTTTGTTGTACATTTGAAAAAGCATCCTATATCCTTTACCACGTAGTCCTGAAGGGGTAACATACAGACAGACAGACACACTCAATATTACCTATTATTCATTGTCAGTCCATACTTGTGATATTCCCGCAATTTTATTCATGCAAAACTATTCTTTGTAACCTAAAGTTAACATTCAAATCTTGACTGCAAGTGGCTGCGATACACAAGATCTCAAATAAAATGTTTTTATGACCATGGTTTATTATATCATAAAGTGGCGTTTCATTTGAGCTATTATGTGACGCGGCCACTTGCAGCTTAAAAATAATTATTTTAAAATCTTGATTCCAGGAATTTATATTATTTATTTATTTTATTTACTATTTCTTGCACATACAAACCAGTAACAAGAAAATATACTTGAAGATAAATAAATAGAATATTTGTTCGTACTTTTTTCGTCGTAGCTGGTTAAAATAGAACGCACACTCCTCACAAACAAGGTTGATTGTATTAATATTTTGATACAAACAAATTAATCCTGTTAGCTTCATATGAAATTTCTTCACAATAATGAGACATTATTAGGGTGCGTCCTCATATTTAACGTTTGAAGAATCGCCGCCTCTAATGAAGCAAGGGGAGTTATGAAATATGTGCGTAACATGCTAAATTAAATTCGTACAGACATATTAACAAATAGACTTTGAACTTAATAGGAGGCTTAGAAGCTTATAGGAAACAAGGTACGGTTTTCATTAATTTTGCCGTAGGAGAGGCATGCTTCGGCACGAATGGGCCGGTTGGACGGAAGTGATACCACGGTCTCAGAGAAAAATAACGTGAAACAGCGTTGAGCTGTGTTTCGTTCAGTGAGTGAGTTTACCGGTGGCACAACTTCCCTGATCCCCCTATCCCTATTCCCATCCCTTACTTCCTCCATAAAAGGCTTCGGATGTTACGAGTGTCCACGGCAGTTGCTTTATCAGGTAATTTATCTCTTCGCTTGTCCCCTAAATATCATAAGAAAAAATAATAATAAAGTACTGGCTTTTGCTCGCGGCTTCTCTCGCCTGGAACTCGATAATCGCGTAAAAATACAATTTTTTGGGAACATTTTTTTAAGACCAAGAGTAGAGTAACACTCGCTATCCTTCTCGACGAGGGACCAATGGTAGTGGTCATATTTGATGTTGACTTAAATCAAATAACTAGATTTTTAAATATTGTACTTCATCAGCAAAATTAAGGGCACACGTTAAGAAATTTTTATGTAATTATTTTAGATTTGTACTCCACAGTGAAATAGAATTATGTAGGCTCAGGGCTTATGTACAAATAAGCAAATTTTCTTTCTTAAAATAGTCATGTGCTAAACAGTTTGTTTTAATTATTCAGAAAAGCTGTATCTTGCATATGTTAATTGTATGTTCGTTTCTTATGATGTTTAGGGGGCAAGCGAGCAGACGGTTTACCTAATGGAAAGCAATTGCCGTCGCCCATGGACGCTCGTGACATCTGAATAGTCCCAAGTACGTTGCCGGCCTTTATGAGGGAAGTAAGGGATGGGAATAGGGATAGGGGGATCAGGGAAGTTGTGCCGTCGGTAAACTCACTCACTGAACGAAACACAGCACAACGCCGTTTCACGCCTGTTGTCTGTTCAGTTCAGTTCGTCGGTCGGAATATCAGTAAAAGCTGCTAATATCAAGTATAAGATCAGGCTATCCAAATAAACCGAGACAATCAATAAATCTTCTAATTCTACTTTGCTAGAAATAGATTCCAACGGATTATATCCGTTCTTATTAGAAAATTAACCCGGATCGTGAAAACGGGAAGCTAAAATGGCTGGGCCGATTTGAATAAAACATTAACTCGATATAACTGTAAAGCTATACATCACCGTTAGAATTAAGACAACTATAACCCTGTCGACAGCATAAACAGTTGAAATAATTATCAGGATAAGCCCGGGATCAGCGAGGCCCTCGAGATTTTAACCCTTCTGACAGCGTCTTATGCAAATTTCCAAAACTCCAATTAAACTGGTCTAGCATATACCAAAAATATCGATAAATTAAATGCTGTCTTATTAAATTCGATCAGGGCTTAAATTCGAATGGTAAGCATAGGAGATAGGATGTTTTATTACATGCACCTCTTAATGGTCTCTCAATTGTTTCGAAGGATATGATATAAGAACTAGTTAAGATACATGAAGTAACAGATACAATACACTGAGGGCGAATAAATTTTGTCCCGTTGTTAAATTCAACAAAATTGTTTGTCACTTATAAGTTTTTTTTATTATTCGCAGATGACACATGAGACCGCGAGGGGTAAGTTTTTGGGTTAAAAAAATATAAAGTTTCCAATTTTGCGTATGCTTTAAGTCTTACCGGGTTAACCTAAAAATGATTATGAGTTATTTTGGTCCATATCTACTAGAGGTATTTAGGGATTTTTCTTTTTTCACTATTGGTTGAAAACATATCCAACTGATATGAGTATTTAGTGTCAGATTTATCGACGGGTTTTCTAGTTATTAACAATTATCACAAAAGTCACATTATGGCGCCGAAAAAAATGAGTGTGAAAACTGTGTTAGATGGCTTAGATTATTCTTATTTGATACTGTAATGTGTACTGGACACTGCGCTTTTTGCATGACTTATGTTCTTTGCATGAAACAGCCTGTAAAAGTCACAAAAAAATAATCAAGTTTACATAATATTCTCATTATTTAGATCGATACAAAACATATTTCCAAATTTGGATCATTTTCACGTCCGGTTTTACGAGAACAAGACGATTAAATAAAGCGAAAATCGCGATTTCATAATTTATTTTCATGCTTGATAATAGTCTTTCAACTATTTAATTTTTAACACATACAAATATTATATAATATTTGTATGTATCTGTGTAACCAAAAAACACTATATTAAATAACCTGCAGTAGTAATTTTTTTCATTGAAAAACTTATAAAAATTACACAAGTACATGTACATGTACTTGTTACATCCCTATTGAAGAACCTCTAGAATTATCTGGTTTTAATCAGAAAGCAGGAAGTTTCATATCCAGTAAGATATAAATAATCACATACTTAACTCACTTAGTTCAGAAGATAAACGATAGCAAATTTCATCATTAAATATAACTACTACTTCTAATAAACTCAGATAGCTTAGTACAGAGCTTGGGTTTAATGGTCACATAAAGGGAAACTATAGAAACTAGGATAATCAAAATATTTTTTGAATTAAGAATTTGCAAATATGACATATTTAGTATCAATGCCTTTTTAAATATTTGTTTTATTTTGTTTTTATCTTTCCTTGTTATAGCGGTAACAGAAATACATAATCTGTGAAAGTTTAAACTCTCTAGCTATTACCGTTCTTGGGATAGAGCCTGCTGATAGACAGACGAAAAGACATCGAAGTATTATTGTCAGAGTCCCACAATTATTTGGGTACGAAATGATTAAAAAGATTCTAAAAGCAAACTTCACACGGTATTCTCAGGCCTCTAGACATCCAAATGCTAACCACGCCCAAAGTTGTTTAACTCCGGTGATCGGACGAGGATGGACTCCTAGAGATGTTAAGTGGGTGGAGGAAGCTAATCCTTGACACGCCTTTGTAAAGATTTCATTAAATTTTAGAGATAAACGAGAAGCTCAATCGAGACTTGGCATGATTTTTTGCACCGTTTTTTTTTGTTATCTTCAGGATCTATCTCAACAACGGTAATAGCAAGAGAGTTAAAATTTTTATATATTTTGTATTTCTATTGCCGCCTTAACAACAAATAATAAAATAAATCAAATATTTAAGGAGGCTCTCATACCAGAATTGCCTTTTTTTGCAAATTCGCGCGACATACGGCTGCGACATATGGACACGATATAAGGCTGCGACATAAGGCCGCGACCTATGATCAGAAGTGATACAAAATTTAGAAATAACTTATTAGGCACTGTATCACGTGCAAAAAACTAATAAAATGTGTCAATTTGGTCATAAAAAGTTTGTGGATCAGAAAGTGTGTGTAATTTATTAAGAAAAGTTTTTTTTAAATGATATCATAAATCAGATTGTTAAAACTTAAAAAACATGCACGTAATTAAAATCAAAGTAAATGTGCCTCAAAAGTTAATTATTAGAATAACAGTTATAAATACATTTATATTGATGTGCCCTACAGTTTATAGCAAAATATTCAGTGGTCAGTGTATGTACAGACACCAAGACTTCAAACGGGTTGAAATTTAGATAAAAAAAACATAAGTTTTCATAATTACAAAGGTTTTAGCAAAATTAACTTTAAATAGGCTACAATAATAGTTATGCCTGTATATCTACTATAATAATAATTTATAATGATAATAATTTATTGATATTCCATTCAAGATTATAAAATTCACCAAGACTATGGCAGTTATAATATAAATATAATTTATACAGGTTTTACGATAATATGATATTATCTATTATATCTATAATAAAAGTCTTTTCATTCCTGATCGATATGCACGGTTTTGCATTCTTTGGAAAGATCTCGGACTCCGTGTTCAAGAACGCAAACTAGTAATCTTTATATTAATGAAAAATACTATGAATCATAGTTAAGAAAATGGTTTCTTACACCTTGCTTCTTAAAATATCCCAATCTGAACGAGTATGAGCCGTTGTAGGAAGTGGTTACATCAAAAAGAGATTCATTTTGGGTCTGCCGCTTGGGTGGGCGCGATAACAACGCCAAATGTCTAATTGGAATACCTCGGCCCTGCTCGCTTTAAAATGAGATACATTCTTATTAGGAGGTGGCATTCTGATTTGATAATTTGAAATTAGAGTTTTTTTTTTATGAAATTTGTAGAATAAGTTTGTGGGGGTCAATCGGCACTCATGTGGGAATCGTATGTTATTATAAGATATCAAATGACTGTAAAATGGTAATTATATAAACTATGTAGACAATTTATACTAAAGCGAATTAAATCTTTTTTATACACTTTCGCGAACTATATTTAACTAGAGACAGAGACTTCCAGATATAATAATATTAAATTTCTTGAGAACATTTAATTAATAACAGTTTAATAATATTTAAGGGCGCAAGACGGGGTGAGCAGACGGGTTACCTGATGGAAAGTTAAAAAACTCGTGACGTCCAAAAAGTCGCAAGCGCGTTGCCGCCCTAACAGCGAAGAGGAGTAGAGATATGGGGATTAGGGAAGTTGGGCCACCGGTAAACTCACTCACTGAACGAAACACATCACAGTGCCGTTTCATACCAGTTTTCTGTGAGGCCGTAGTATCTCTCCGGTCGAGCCGGCCCATTCGTGCTGAACCATTGTTCACCACGGCAATGAGCATCCGTATTATGTACTTGAGATCAAAAAAGTACATGATACGGTATCATGGCTCATGCCACGTGTTTCATATGATATATGAAATAAATTGAATGAAACAAAAAAAAAAATATTAGAATAGCAAAATTCTTGGGGCTGGGCTTAAGTAAGGTAAGGTCGTCGTTTTCCATTTGAGACTATTTCGATATCATAATTATTTTAATCATAAAATTAATAATATGTAAAAAAATATGTAAACATCATAAATATCACCTGTTCGTCGTAAAAAATTAGCGGGACGCGCGTAAGGGCGGCAATTACAACCCTTTCACATAAATTGCAAGTGCGTTCCATTTACACACGGCCTGGGGTCCGTCTGGACCCCGGACCCCGCTTGACCCGTCGCGGGTGCCGTGGGGGAAGAAAGGGCTCATTTTCATTAGGCAACTAAGCGTTAGAGAATTATATGTATATTTATTGGGATGCAGATGTGCTTCTCAAATTTGAAATGCGTTTTTTTTTGTCGGGTGGTGGTGAATTTTTTTAGGGTGGCTAATTTAATACTTTTGAATTAAAGTGTTTATTTCTCTGTGACATTTTATTACAGTGGAGTATTATTATAAAATCTTGAATATAATTAAAGCAAAAATGCAATTGAGATGCATTTTTGCTTTAATTACATTATCTCAGTTATATATTTTAGTCTCAATATATATTATCTTTAGTTATAAAATTATATAATATATTGTCTTCTGTTACCTTTCGCTAAATATAGTATATATTATTAAAGTATTTTATAATTTACACGCAAAACAAACAATTTTCTCACAATATTTTAAACAAACTATAAACTAAATTAAATACATACTAACAATATACAGACCTTAAAATAAAATTATCAATTACTAAATTATCAATCAAAAAGACTTTAAATTTATTTTTTGTATTTATTACATTCTAATACAAGATAATAATAGGTATAAGAATTGTAGTTTAATAGTAGTTTTTTTTAATAAAGTGTGAATATTAGCACAAGGTAAAAACTATGCAATCGCAATTTGGTCATAATAATTACAATCACAATATGGATTTTTCTACATATCTATATACGTATAGATATGTAGATTTAGAAAAATTAGCGTGACTGTATAATTAATATTTCTACAAACTAGCCAATGTGGGGAGGCTTAGGAACAGTAGTACGCACAAATAAAAAAAAATCTGTTTGTCTGTATGCGATAATCCCCGGAGCTACTAAACGTATTCGAATAAATCTTTTTTTTCATTAAATAGCTCCTAAGTCTAGACAACATATAGGATACTTATCATGCCGGGAAAATGTACGGTTCCCAGTTCTCGTGATATAGAAAAAGGCATCAACTAGTACAAAATAAAAAATACAAAGTATGAACAACTTTCACAGTAATACACATGTTGCATCATAATCAAAATAATTTATTTGCCTTAATTGAACTTGGTTATAAAAGTTCCTATAATTTAATAGATAATTAGAAAAACTTTCAGAACCAGTGGACACGTTAACGAGAGTCGGGGGTGAGTCCACTGACCCTTTCGTTTGAAGCGAGAGGCACTTTTTACCGAGAATTCCTTGGCCAAGAAACCACGCAGGCACTTATGAATAACATTTATTATAACTTTCGAATGCTTTTACTTTAATATGGAATAGCTTAAGCGTTTTCAAAGCGCAAAGGCTGTACGATTGAAAGAACTTTCAATGCATAATGCAAAAATGAGAAGGAATTTTCAGAATGGTATAGTCTATATTAATGTTATTCAAATACCGTTAGTTTAATAAAATAATGAACGAATCAATTTGTTTTGAGAAAATAATATCATGTAAAATAAATAAAATGTTTTAAAAGAATATTAATATATTGTTGGTAGAAATTTATTTTAAGTAAGTAAATTGGAACTAATGTTAAAATGTATCTGTTACTTATTACTGCCGATATTATTATTATTATTACTACTTATTGACACCGATGGTACAGTCGTTATTAAAAAAAAGTGCAAGTTGCAGTCGTGCACGAAGCCCTACCTAGTCCGCCACGCCGCTGAACTATGCATCTTATTATGGAACGAAAACACAGAGAACATATTTGTTGTATTAAGCCACCTTTAAACATTAATTTTTTTTTAGTATTTGTTGTTATAGCGTCAATAGAAATACATAATCTGTGAAAATTTCAACTCTCTAGCTATTACCGTTCATGAGATACAGCCTGGAGACAGACAGACGGACAGACTGACAGACTGATAGACATCGAAGTCTTAGTAATAGGGTCCCGTTTTTACCCTTAGGGTACGGAACCCTAAAAAAGGGAAAGTAAATATAGAAAAGGACCTACAACAAGTTTTAACAAAACTTAGTCAGTTGGCGCAAGATACTATTTATCGGTATATCTATCACTAAATATATATTAAACACATCAAAACACGCACCACTCATCAAAAGGTATACTTGGAACATACTTGACATGCCGACACAAAGCAAACAAACAAAACAACTTCATATAAAATTCCTCGAACACGTCTACGGCATTAACCCTCGCTTTGTTTTAAATTGTAGAAAATTAAACTTCCTTTTTTCGTAGCATTTCTAAACTCGCCAACTTGTATTTTAGCGTCCTCACATGTTTTTGCCAACTTTAAAAAGTTGTGCGGACTTTAAAACGCCGATTTATTTCCCCCGATGCTTTAATTGAACTGGCTTTTTCAATTTAGACGGAAGAATTATAACATGGCACCAAATTGCACACTCATTTAAAGACGGTTAGTTTTGATGGCATCGTCTGAATCAATTAATTTCTGGTTTACTCGTATGAAGTAGATAAGTAATTAACTAAATTTTAACTTAATTTGAAGTGACTTAACTTGCCACTTGCTTCTACATTTTGTGTTTACATGAAGTTATTAACTTAAAATTTAGTTAAAATTTGTGACCTACTTATCTACTTAATACGTGTAAACCAGTCATTAGATGTTGACATAAATTAAAGTTGGACAGAACGGTGGACTAAAATATCGATTTTCTATCACAGTTTTTCTTCCGCACGGATGATTTTCAGTAAGTTTGTTCTTTTTTTGAATACGCATACGTTTTGCATGATTTAATTTTTTCTTAGTTTAGAACTCACAAAGAGCCTGCTAAAATAGTTGTGTATTAAGCGTCGTGGCTATTAGCGTCTGCAACATTACATCTACAAAGCTAACATATCAAATTACCAAATACATTTTAGATAAGCCAAAATTTAAAGCGAATCGCTATAAAATAGCCCAAAACGCCTCTGGCAAGCCTCAACAAAGTGTAGTGTCAAAGCGACACTATAGGTAGGCCGATTAATCAGTCTGCTATAGCGACGTAATTAGATTTAAGAACAACTGGGCGGCGTCAGGCGGAGAATGGCCTGCATTAATTTGAGCTCCTCTAACGAGGGCGGCCGACTGGGACCTTGCACTTCTGTCCGATCTGTGGAGTCGTTATTGTTTTTTATTTTTTGGATTATACTATTATATTATTCGTGTGTAATGTGTCGAGCTAGCGGACGGTCGCGCTCCACGTTATGCACACGTAGCAAATATTAATTATTATTAATATATTTGTGAATCATCCAGCACGCCATCGACACCATGGAAGAAGTCAGTATAATGAAGATCTGCAGCCGCGGCCGAACTACGCAAGTGTCACAGCTTGCCCCCCGCCGGCGCCTCCTCCCCCGCGTTCAAAAAACAAAGGGGAAATAGAGGTCCCGATCAAGGAGTGTCCTATCTCTAAAAAGTACCGAAAGTGCGATGATAACGGATTCATAAAAGTCGAGAGGAAGAAGAAACCCATCGTCTGCAACCATCGCGGCACCGCACCCGAGGGATCGGAGCAGCTATTGCGGTGTGAGACTCCCGCGACGCCGCTGTACGTGTCCAGACTGCATTGGTCCACGACGGTCGAGCAGGTTGTGGATTTAATCAGAAGCAAAACCCACTTCGTCTTGAGGTTCGAGTCGTCTACCGGAGATTCCGAGGATGACTTCCGAACACCGCGCCCACATTGCAGACAATACGTGTTTAGTGTTAGTGTTAGTTTTAAGTATAAATTTATCTATATTCGTCTGTGAGGTATTTGTAATATGGGCATATTGTGCCTGAAATAAATGGTAAATAAATAAAATAAAATAAATAAATATACGCCCTTTTTAAAGTTATCTTTTATCTGAAGTATAATATTAAACTACAATCCGACTGATATTTACCTGCTGGTCTTGATTTGTGAATCTAAACCACTTTGATTTTGAATTCCATAAAACACACTAAAAAATTTCATCAAAGTCGGTCCACTCGTTTGAGTTGAGTAACAAACAAATGCAAACAAAAGTTATCATCTACATTCAGAGGTGGTCAGGAAACTAAACAAACTAAATGTCCAAAAACAGAAAACCCCACTACAGGAACTTTGTAATTGTAACTTAATGTAATTTAAACATCAAGCTGTGTATATTTCTAGAATGGCTATTTAAAGTCCTTCATTTTATACCCTACTCGACCTAAATGGAACCTAGTGTCACTTGCGCTTTCAAGACAAATTGAACGACACCTCATATGTTAAAATCCATCAAGTCGTTCAGGCTGCAGAGCGTGCCAAACAATTATACATTAACGGAGAAAAAAAGATGCATGTTATATACATCTTTTTTTAATACATAAGTTTGGTTGCTAAATTTTATGTCTTTGGATTTTTTTTGCGGTAACGTTTTAAAATCTCTAGCTTTGCAATATTATTTTAATTATACTTTGAGACTCGGGAAAATACTTAAACATATTAATCCTGGAAAAGCCAGTAGTATTTCCAGAGCAATCGACGTGTAAGCCTTTAAAAAGAGAGAGTATTTCCTCTTAAAGGATAGAAACGTACTAGAAAGGGTACTATAGGTAATATTTGGGGTGTCTATAAGCGATTCTAGTTTCTTTCCATCAGGTCTCATGAGCTCGTTTGTCCCCTAATTTTATAAAAAAATTATCTCAACGGAGTTGCGCGCACCATGTTATAATTATACAGGTTGTTTTAAAAATTTAAAATGTTCAAACCCGTTTAAAGAAAAGCAACGACAATATTCGATTTATAAATTAAATTATGCAACTTAATAAGGTTAATAATTTTAAGTGACCACAAAACAAATCTAATTCTGGAAAACCCAATTACTTAACGGTTTTCCATGGGATAATCCTATTTTATAATATAATTTTGTATAAGTTTAAATAGTGTATAAGCTGATAGTTACTAAAGGGAAATTTTATACAAATATTATATAATTGGGTTTTACCGTGACCTCTAAGTATTAATAAACCATAGTAAAATAATTATTATTGATATGCATTATCTCAAGGACGTTTTGTTGATTAATCATTATTTGTAAATAGCAAAGGCAGAAAGCGGAAGTGCCGCTTTCAAAAATCTCAAAAAGACAATTTTTCTCCAGAGCTAAAAATTATTTAAAAAATTTGTAACACATTCATTGATAAAGATAGAAAATTGAAATTTTGAACATGCTTGTCGTATAATGCAATAAGAGATATGTTGAAAATTTCAACTTACTTTCTTAATTAATTAAAGTATAATATTTGGCTCTGGTGTAAAGTTAAACTTTTTGAGATACGCTACTTCCGTTTTCAACCGTCGGTATTATTTATGAGCTCGTATTATAATACAATAATATTATAGTAAGATAATTGTAGCTTACCTACTATTAATTAAAAACGTTCATAAAAACCGTAATTAGGTATTCCATCCAGATTTTTATTAACCTATAACAAAATCGTAGTATTAAAATTTTAACTAGAATTTTCAAAAAAGCAACGAACTGATTCTGCCTTATTTATAAAATATGTACAAGAAACAAAATAAAAAGATTTTCGTATCATAAAGAGAAACTATCTTCGAATCCAAATTATGATTATGATACCTATTATTTTGTAGTTGGAAATTAATGATCATTAATAAAAGGATCAGATTTTTGATTCAAGTCTTTACAGTGCAAGTAAAGAGTGAGTTTTATTAAGGTTGAACATAAATTTCCACCAAGAACCAACCATACAATAAATTAAGTATATCAAGTCTTAGCTTTAATTAATTGGCACGCCTGATGACGATAATAACTTAACGGCTTGATGGATTTTAACGTATGAGGTATCGCTAGATTTGTTTTGAAAGCGCAAGTGACGCTAGGTATATTAAAAAAATAAGAAAAACAAAATGGCGGATTTCGAAGTCAAAATTGTAAGGTTCCAAAAATTGTTTTCCGCTCATTTCGGTCGAGTAAGGTATCAACATGACGGTCTTTAAATAGCTATTCTAGAAATATACATAACTTGATATTCAAATTCCAACAGTTCTGCAGTCAGGTTTTTTGTTTTTGGATCTTTAGTTTGTTTATATATAAAAATAAAAAAAGTAGTAAAATGAATTGGCGTCTCCACGCCGTATCTTGTGCCTTTGATGTGTCCAGCGTAGCATCGGCTGGGTCACCACCACGCTATGTTTATTGCAATCTGGCGGCTAATGCTTCTGCTTACCGGGCTTATGGACCCTTTTGTTAGAACGGATTTAAAATCATCAATATTCCTAGCCTAGGGAAGTAATTACCCTCGAATTTCCATAATTTGAGGGTAAGTACACTTTTAAGTAGTTACGGAAATCTATGATAAAGATGATCAAATATTTGTAGTACAATGTAAAAATTACTGACTAATTATTTTATTTAGATAATAATTTGGCTTCAACTAATAGGAAATAAGTCAAATTATGGACTGATTCGCCTTTGCGATTGTCAATAATCTAAAGATTAAAATTTTATGCCACATTGTATTTTTAATGAAATATTATTGTATTTTCATGAATAATATAATGTGATCATCGAAGAAATAATCCAGATCCAGTTGACGGATCTATGTCATTTTGTCGGAATATGTCAATTCTATGTAAGTTATAATTTGTTGTGACTAAATTATTGAGATCCGTCACTGATCAAGATAGATAGAACAACAAAAATATTTTATACATAGGTATATTTTTATAAAATAAAAAATCATCTTTTTATCTATAAATATAATATTAATATGTCATGGATGCTATCCAGGAAAACGTCAATATAAGTGATAATTGCAAAAAAAATATCACTGAATAAACAAAAACATGGACGCTATAAAAATTGTGTTTTTACGTCTTTCACAAGACCAAATTAAACATCGTGCCAAAGACAATAGTATTTTTTAATTTGAAATTTCCTCTCGTTTTATCGTGACAGCGGGCTATAATTTGAGCTGCTTACCGGTCAGCAAAGGGTTGTTGAACTATCTCCCTTCGCAAACAATGCGGCCCTAGCGCGGCCCTCTGTGTGCCCGGACTTAAATAAAAGGTTTGATTTTGTGTTGTAAGGGCTTCGTCCAATATTTGCCGGCCCGACCGATCTACATACCTTTATTAGAAGGCAGAGGGTCTAATTATAATGAAAATCATAGCTTTCATGTTGAGCGATCGATGTTGAGTTTGTTTTGGTTAGTATTTCTAGTTTGGTAGGAATTTGTGTAATTCAGTTACTTACTTACCACTTTATTCATAAAACTATTTAAGCAATCTTTAACTAATCAAGGTATCTGTCCCTTTCTGACGTGTGACGTTTTTAATATTCCAGAAAACGACAGCGAACCTTGATTAGTTAAACAATGAATAAGTATATAATATATATCTATTTATATTCGAAACTCTTTATTTTTAATAACACGTCAGTTACCTCTTCACACCTTAAACGCTGAGTTGATTTTCATGAAATTCGGTAAAGAGATACTTGAATCCCGGAAAGGCTTTTCATCTCAAAAAAATGTATTTTCTTCAATAACTGAATTTTGGCGCAACGGTGTGGCGTATTATTCTATAATCTGTTTCCGATAAATCTGTTCCACTGAAATACGTTTATTGCTTGGAATCTGTCGATAACTCCCGGTTAAAAAATATCTTTATCTTATCTCCCAGCTTAAAATATCTTCGTAACAAATTTAATCAATATTGGCTTAGAATGTTATGAAATAAGGTGTATTAAAGTGACATACATACTACTGTCACCACAAACGATATAAGTAGATTATGTAAATTATTTAGTTTATTAGAATTAGAATTAGTAAGTACATGGCGAAATCTGAAATAATAAGTAACTTCTTACCTTGCTTTTACTGTTTCTGCAAATTTAATTTTATACTTTCGATCACTATTCCATTTAAAGTGAAATACCTAAA
The DNA here is from genome assembly GCA_026546445.1 of Cyclargus thomasi. Classification (NCBI taxonomy): domain Eukaryota; kingdom Metazoa; phylum Arthropoda; class Insecta; order Lepidoptera; family Lycaenidae; genus Cyclargus; species Cyclargus thomasi. Next base: position 814,038 of record JAOTAV010000007.1, read on the forward strand.
AAATCTAATATTAAATCTAGGTCGTCCAGTCGTAGGCCGAGTGGATAAAACCTTTGGTTCGCACTCGAGAGGGTGGAGGTTCTAACCCCATGTACCAATGAGACATTTTTCGATCGAGGCACATAATACGGATGCTCAATGCTGTGTAAGAGCCACCGGCTTGTGGTTCGACCGGAGTGACGCCACGGCATCACAGAAAACTGACGTGAAACGGCGTTGTGCTGTATTTCGTTCAGTGAGTGAGATCACCGGTAGCCCAACTGCCCTAATCCCCTTACCTCTATTCCGATTCCCTCATAAAGGCCGGCAACGCACTTGCGACTCTTCGGGTTTCACGAGTGTCCATGGGCGACGGCAGTTGCTTTCCATCAGGTAACCCGTCTGCTTGCTTTCCCCCTAAATATCATAAAAAAATCTTTTATAACTATGTTATTATGTTGATCTAAATAATGTTTTATATTTCCTGTCGAGCAGTGGGTGTGGCCAAGGACGTTCTAACGATATGGGCGGTCTTATAATAAAATATTTAATGTACAAAATTATAGCGAAGTCTTTCAGTAATATTGTTTTTGGCAGGGTTAAACTGTTTGTGTTATATTTTTAATTTTATCTTTGGTATAAAGTGGACATAAAATAAATTATAAGATAGCAGTACTCTTTTAATTTGTATAAATTAACCCGTTTTTAGGGTTCGTTATCCAAAGGGTAAAAACGGGACCCTATTACTAAGACTGCAATATCTTTCTGTGTGTCCGTCCGTCTGTACAAGTAACGGATAGTTGAAATTTTAACGGAATATATTTTTATTCCTGCAATAATAACATGTACTAAAAAACAAAATTAATTGAATATTTTTGAGTGGCTCTCATATAACAAAGTGTTTTTTTTTTATTTTTTTTTTCTTGGTACTAGATGGCAGTGGAGTACGTCTACATCGCGTTATCGCTTGTTAGGATGTATAAAGCTAAAGCTGTTTGTCTTTCGGAACCTTGGTTCTTCATTTTTTGCTCTAAACTGGTACGGAATCCTTCGTGCGCGAGTCGAACTCGCACTGTTCGAGTCATTGCTTGGGGCTCTAGAGCCCCTAGTTATGGAGATACCTAGGTATCTCCATAACAAATTTCACCAATATCGGATCAGCGGTTGCGCATTTATAAGTCTAATAGTATAGAAGCATTCGTATCGTTTTTAAAATATAATGAAAAAAAAACTGAAGTGTTTGTTGAACGCGTTGATCTCAAGACCGGAATTGAAAAATGATATTTGTGTTGGTTAGTCTATTTAGAGAGAGAGGCTATAGGCTTATATATTATAATCAACTAAATATCAAAATCATCAACTAAATAAACTCGAACGCATCTAAAACCTTTGCATTTCGATTAATTTTTGGGCTGCCTATTTTCGACTATTTATTTGAACACCGGTCAACTCTGATGTGGTTACCTATTCACCAACGCAGGAATGCTCGTGTGCTACATTTTCTACATAATATACTTTTTCCATACAGCGCCAGAAGGAGGATTATGTTTTTCGAGAGTTTTTTTTTATTTATGTTCGACACGCTTTGCAGCCTAAACGGCTTCATGGATTTTAACTTATGAGATATTGTTAGATTTGTCTTGATAGCGCAAGTGACACTGGGTACATTAAAAACATAAAAAACAAAATCACGGATTTCGAAGTCGAAAGTGTGAATTTATTTGCAATATATACAATGTCCGCGGAATAATCTATGTAGATGGGGCCAGGCTTCAAATTTTCATTAATACATACAGTATCTGACATGAGTGAAGAATTTAAAAGGAAAAGTGTGCGAAACTTTGATTCATGCAATTTACCACCCTGCGAAAGTGAACTATTCCAACAATTCTGTCGAGCGAACTACATCGTAAGTATATGGAATAATGCACATACACGAAATAACATACACGAAATTTGCCTGATTTCAGTCCAGAGAATAATGGGTGGACATTGGATGAGAAGCAATATCAGTTTTACTGGTTCGAGGGCGATCAGCTACTAAGTATTGTCAGTGAATTACTCAAAAATGAATCAGGTATGTTAAGTTTACATCGAATCAATTTCTTATATGGATAGCTATTAATGTTTTCATTGATTACCTTGTATTTTCAGAAGATTCAAATAACGACAATGACGATGATGACGACCTGAATATTTAAATCCTGGATTGGCTCGAGGATGAAAGTCGAAACTCATATAACGCTAAGGCTCAACTTACGCCGAAAGAGTGGCGAAGGGCAAGGAAGCGAAGCGCAGTTTCAGTGTAATATAAATTTGAACTTTATTTTCGTTACTATAATACTTATTGTCGACCATCGTAGGTGGGCTCGAGAAGGCGCGCGGATTCCCGCAACTGCTCGAGAAGTCGCGAGACTCCGCGCTTCATTGCCCTGCGCCGCTCTTTCGGTGTGAGTTGAGCCTAATAATGAAGACTAAGAGTTAATTAAATACTAATACATTAAGAAGATTATATTTTAACAAAATTTCTGTGTTTTTGTATTACTATAATAATAATAATAAATTGTCATTCAACTCAATAATTTGTTGTAGAAAACGAACCCTTTGTAGACAAAAAAATTAATGGCTTCTGGGGGTTTATTAAAAATTTTGATTGTGTCTGGGAGAATTTTTGGCCCTTGGGATTGGTCTAGCTGTACACAAAAAGTTTTTAAGTAGTTCCCCAAGCATCATATATAAAGTTTTTATGAGGCTTGCTTTAAGCCTCATAAAAACTCTCTCTCGTCTGGGAGAAACGGTCTGTCAATATAAAATATTTATTTTTAACAATATGTTATGGGATCAGTACTTCGAATTTAACAAATGTAAGCTCTGTTTTTGTTTTCCTTTTTTACCTGCTACCGGTAATGAGGCCGCCTGGCTAAGCAAGCGAGTATGCGCACACTCTTACACACATATGAGAGTATCTTTACTGTAAAATTCTTTACTTCAAAAATAAGTAACGTCTGGGGGCCCTGGGATCTTACACTAGCATCGATTTTTTCTGATTAAAATTGATGAAAAAATAAAGATCATTTTATAGTATATATTTTTTTGGCTAATGTAGATAATGTTTTGACATAATTATAAAAGGTTAAACTTACCCCTCTAGCCCATGTATATAAGCCTTAATATCAATGTACTAATCCTTAGATAGTTGCCAGGAAGATATCGCTATTTAGAGATAAGACTGCCAAAATTGTATTGTCTTGCTATGCTCTTACTGTGTGTTATAAATTTTGTGGAATGCAATAAAGTATATTTAACATATTTTTTTTATGTACATCATGCTACTACCGATAGGAGACGAGAAGTAATAAAAAAATGAAAAACGGTATAATTTATGAAGTTTCACGTAGACGATCGAAGTCATAATTTATTATATATTATAAAACTTAAAAATAGACACTAAGAATTCCGTGGTGTAAACAAAAAAATTACCTATACTATAGTATGAGTTTTATAAAGCTCATTTCATTTTTAGCCCTTCGTAGCGGTGTGCTACGATGGGCGCTACGTACCGTACGATGATTCAAGTGACACCGGAATAAGTGATTTAATAAAGACTTACTTTTACAATAGACAGTCAAAGTAAGTTTTTATTAAGTCACTTCTTTAAGTAAACAGCTTTATAGGGTTCACTATATTATTAGTATGAAGGTAAGTAGCTATTTTTTTATGATATTTAATGGGCAAGTGAGTAGACAGATGGAAAGCAACTGCCGTCGCCCATGACAATCGCGACATCACAAGAGTCGCAAGTGCGTTGCCAGCCTTTATGAGGGAATAGGGAATGGAAATAGGGATGGGTGGATTAGGAAAGTTGGGCCAACGGTAACCTCACTCACTGAACGAAACACAGCACAACGCCTTTTCACGCCTTTTTCTGTGAGGCAGTGGTGTCACTCCGATCGGGCCGGCCCATTCTTGCCGAAGGATGGCTCTCCCATGGGAATTCACGTATAAATGATTAATAGCGATAACTTGTGGTTAAGAATACTCTTGATAGTGTCATAATGCTACGGACAGACATACACACACTTTAACGTCTGTATACACATCGTAAAATATAATAAATATATAAATGCTTAACTTTTATTTTTACATATTTGTGAATAAAATTTATTATAACGTTTTAATTATTTTGATCAAGTTAGATTTTATGTTACTTATCAATCTATATATATTTTACCATACTTTGAATTCACAAGAACCATTATTCAATGGAAAAGAATTTAAGATTTAATTGGATGTAATTAAATAATTTTATTATTAAATTAGCGTTACTACTAGAAGTGAACCCTTGTGAAATGTCAGCTGATATCTCCAACTCACGGGAACAAAAGTGTCGTCGAAGCTCCTTATAACTACAATCACTTTTAAAATAAGTTTAACCTTGATTCTAAAATTTATTTTAATCAGATAATAAAATTGTTCTTAAAATATTATGTCCTAATCTCTTCCGCTACTCTCCTAGTTACTTAGACACCACGTAAAATTACACACCCTAGGGAATAGATTCCTAAATGAATTTTCAAGACCTGAGCCGCTTGAGATAATTAAATTACCAGGCTCGTAGCATTTAGAAGATATGACATTCTTGGAGAAAGTAAATAACATAATAAGCGTTATCCGATCTCGGCTGTTGATAATATTACAACATGCACCGAATTGAAAAAGGGATGCCTCATGACTAAGTCTGTGGACTTTAAATATATGCCAGTGTTTTAATTTTTGAAAGCTTGAGTTTTCAGGTCTCCTTTGAAAGTTGGAATGCAGCTTAGTTAAACTTGTTTTAATCGAACGTGCAAAAAATTTGGCGACTAACTTTTGTTTTGCCTCTCTTAAGAACATAATATATTTTGTTGCAGCTTTATGTTGACAATAGAAATGACAAATCCAGGGAGGACCACATAATCACACTTTACTAAACACTGTTATTATTAATTTCCTATTTGTGGTCGATAACGTGTCAGAAATCGACTCGAGTAGCACACTCAAACTTTACACTTCACAACTTATAATTCGCTGTACATTGCTGATAGAGTTTGGGGAAGTCGAGGCAGATCTATGGACGGATAACGGCAGACGAGCCAGCACGCTGATCGGCTGCTAAATGCCGCAAGATCGGCGCTCCGTCTCGCTCCCACCCGTGCGATGCCGCAGCCTCTCGCTCGCGCCGGCGCGAACACGTGTTTATTTGTATGTTTTATCCTTCGGCGGCTTTAAACCCAACCCACCCCGACCGCAAAGTGCGCTCCGCCGCCCGCCGCGCCCGCGCCGCCCCCGCGCGCGGCCGCACCGCTCGCCCGCGAAACTTTGTCCGAAGTCGTCGGGTGCGGACGTCCGCCGCGCGCTAGCACCGCGCCCGCCACGTACCGTCGCTCTCTGGCCGCGCGCCGCGACGCACGCACTCGCACCGGGCCGCACGCCCGATAGTAAACACGACGCATAAAAAACTTTAAAAAACTCCCGCAACGAAAGCGAGAGCGCCACCGCGCGGCCGATCGGAAATACGGGCCGCAAAAAAGTGCCGCCGGCCCCGAAACTAGCGAAAAGTTTTTTCGTCGCGCGCGGGGGAGCCACCCCGGCGCCGGATAAAAATCGCCCCGCGCGCCCCCGCGCTCCCGAACCTTTCATTCACGGGGAAAAAAGTGTGGCAAGGCCGCGTGACGTCATCGTCTAGCGGCGCGTATCCTAGCAACGGGCGATGTTTACCGCGAGTGACCGGGCGCGATAGTGGAGTGTAGTGATGTGAGGCGGCGCGGCGGGATGTGCAGCACGCAGCGCGCGCGGGCGAGGATGCACCTGCCGGGGGCCGGCGCCGCGTCGCCCGACACCAGCTCGGCGCTGCTGCACGAGACCTACACCAAGATGACGTCGGACATCCTGGCGGAGCGCACGCTAGGCGACTTCCTGTCGGAGCACCCAGGGGAGCTGGTCCGCACGGGCAGCCCCCACTTCGTGTGCACGGTGCTGCCGCCGCACTGGCGGTCCAACAAGACGCTGCCGGTCGCCTTTAAGGTGGTGGCGCTGGGGGACGTCGGGGACGGCACGCTGGTGACGGTGCGGGCCGGCAACGACGAGAACTGCTGCGCGGAGCTCCGGAACAGCTCGGCGGTGATGAAGAACCAGGTGGCCAAGTTCAACGACCTGCGGTTCGTGGGCCGCAGCGGCCGCGGTGAGTGCGGAAGGTGCAGTTATTGTTACACCATCACTTACTTACACACTCTTAAGTCTCACTGAACCACAAAGTGTGTCACCACAAAGGTAAAAAACTGGTAAATATGCTTCGGCTACGAAGATATTGTTAATAATTTTTCCATATTCTAATTTGAAAATTTGTATTTGTGTTTGTATTCGCGTCTGTTCCTTAAAATATTATGGGCATGTTTCATCACTCCCTGATAAGTGTAGTATAGGGTACCTACAGTTCGTCCGAAGTGTGAGAAATTTGTCAAATAAGTTTTGGTTAGAATTTCGACATTTACTAGGTTACCCCAGTAACGAGCTCTTAGGGCCTATTCAGTAAGCGATGAAACAGGTGTTTTAATGTCTAAATATATCTAAGAAAAATATCACCTAAAATATTAATAAAATGAATAGAATGTAAATATATTGAAGCTCTTAGGTTCTTAGGCTTCAACTCTAATTAATTCTAAATGATAACACCAAACATAAACACAAAAATTGTCATTTACCTCAATTGAGTTTATTCAAAAGACAAAGAATAAATTGAACGGAAATCAAAAAGCTGTAACAAGTTTAGGCCGCAAGTTAATCCGACAATTATCTTCAATAAGATGGCAATTAAAAGCTTTGTCAAAAGTTCCGGAGCGGGGAAAAGCTGTTGACACTGGCAAAAGTTTTTCCTTAAGAAAGTTGTCGTAGGGCGGGATGGCCGCCCTAGCCCGCCCTCGATGGCCCTCGACTTAAACTTTTCCTAAACTTTTTCCTTGTTGCACTTAACCATCTTCTTTTTATTTTTTGTAGGTACTTAAAAGAAAAATAAAATAGAGGTTTTGTGAATTAATTTAGTACTTTTTAAGTACATTATATTATGGTACAACCATTATGTTCCATTGTGATTATTTCCTGAATTGGCTCGTAATTTAATTAACCTAGTTTTATAGGGTTCTTTGAGAAAAACTGTATATTTTATTTTAGGCAACCGACTTTAAAAAACGAAGAGGCTATTATGTTTTGCTGTGGATATTTTTTTGTCGTTAAAACTTTTGAAGGGCAGTGAATTTCCCTAACTGCTTTTTCATGCGGCAGGGCTAAAAACCATAATTTCTTCTAAAGATATAGTTTTAATTTTTGGTTTCAAACTTAAAAAATATTTTTTATATTATGGCCTACAAGGCCATAATATAAATAATATTTGCAAAACTATTTTGCAAAATAACAATTACTTTCCTAGAAACTGAATTATAAATATTAGCGGTTTATAATTTTAGTGGCTTGCCGTCAATCATTTTTTCAATATCGGGATAATTTAACCGTAAACGTGATATGGGATTATTATTATTATTATTTTAATCTTTGTGAAGTCGTGCTATATTATTAGTGACTTTTTACAATATATTAATTTTACTGCACTAAGTACTGTAATTAAGTTTTAAAGACATAATTTAGCTCTATCCTTGAGGAAATTCTAATTTTGGTAACATGTAATAAAAGTTGATTATATCAAATAAATCTGTAAAATCCCTAGGGCATCAAAAATATGTCACCCACCTGATTTTAGTCACAGGCTAACGTACTCACACCATAAACCAAGTTTTATGAAAAAATCATGTGCACCAAAACCATCAAAACTATAAAAAAAAAACTCTAGTTATTGAAATCCACTCAGGTATTTTCTTAATCTGCAACTTTAGAAGTGCCCTTGCGCAAATTGTAAAATATATTTAAATTGTTAAAACAATCTATGGCCATAAAATTAATGATGCTTAAAAAATCAATTTCGCAAAAGAAACATTACTTTCAGAAAACTGGCAATATTTAAATTTTCAATAATTAAAAAGATTTGAAAATATTTTTTCATATTTGATCTTTTTATCTATTATAAAAAACTTATTAAATATTCGCGAGTTCTTGTGCTTACAACAGAGAAAGTGACTAAATAGTTGTATTCGTTTCAAGTTTCTATCGTAATACGCATGTCAAAATCATGTCATGTAATGGTAAAGTATTTATATTAGGTAGCACGTAAAGTTGCGTTTTTGATTAAAATTGATGATACCAGGATTTATCATCAGAAAATGGAACGACTTATGCGTAAGAAAGAAAACGCGCTCGACGGCAGTTGTCAACGTCATAATTGTAGGCATTCAGCGTAGCGCGATTGGAATTTGAACTTAATAGTAACATAGCATGATTGATATTAACTTTAGCAGATTTTTCGAGTAAGTCTTCTGAACTAGTACTATTATTTATTTTGTGGTAAAACTAGAACAATCCTATCCTAATTTTTTATTTGTTCTTGAAAAATCCAAACTTCTTTATTCATAATATTACTAAAGTTCTAAATGCGAAAGCATGTCTGTCTGTATGTTTACTTCTGCTTTACCGTAGAACCGATACTTAAAATTTTCTTGATGAAATTTAATCTGGAAATAATGTAAGTGCCGAGGAAGGACAAAAGATACCTAGGAAAAATGTTCTGTTTCCGCACGATAAACAAATTTTTACGCAACGGAGTTGCGGGCATCATGTAATTAATAATGAATTAATAGCACGATGCCCGCAAATTGACAGCAACTCTTAGCAATATTGTGAAGTAACCTTTTTAAGGCGGCAGATCTAGCTCTTGTCCGAGGATTCATTCACCTGAAATTTGTTTTTCCAAGATCAAAAGTAGCTTAATTTACTGTGGCGGTACCCACATTAAGCGTAATAATCCTGCATCGCGCTATCGAAGTTCTGGTAACACGGCGGTATATATACGACATCTGAAATGTATCACGTGGGCTTCGGCCTGACCGAGTATAACATCTCTCTCGGTCGGAAGATCTTCCTTTGGCCACCACGTTCATTCCCACATTACTATCAATCCCTCCAACTAAGTCTATGCCATATATCAAGAAAATTGTTTTCGAAAAACACTATTGTTATTGATTTATAGAAGTATGGTGTCTGTTGTAATATTATGTAAAAAGTAAAATCTTTGTCTATTCGATGCCTTACTGCCTCAACTTTGTATCTTATAAATGGCTACATTTCAGGAGACAAAAAAACTGATTATATTTTTTTTCTTAGTAATAGTACAAAACTAGAAAAGAGGTTATTTGACAAGTAAATTGTTACCTATCAAATAACCTCATATTTAATTTTGTTCAATTACTAAGAAAATAAATATAATCAGTTTTTATTGTCCAATGAAATGTAGCCATTTTTAAGATGCGAGGTAGAGGCAGTAAAGCATCGTATTCATATATCTTTATATACTTACTTTTTGTGTGTGTGCGTTTGTCACTGAACTCCTAAACGTGTGAACCGATTATGATGAATTTATTTGTGCGTGATTAATAGGATTTTAGTAAAATTTAGATTAACAAACTATGACCAGCAGTACAACGTCTGTCGGGTTCGCTAGTATATTATATATGTTTATAGATAATACGAAGTGAAAATCACCATTCTTTTTTCTACTTTTTTCTAGGCAGATTGTAGTAAGTGATAAAGGCAAATTATTATTTAAAATACTTAAATAATAATTTGCCTATATCACGTGATCTATCTATATATTAATACGCGAGCGGAAAACTTTGTACCCCTCTTTACAAAAGACGCGTAGGCTCTATGCAAAAGCATGAAATGTCTCCCAGATGTAGTTGATATGATGGAGGATACTGAAACCAATCATATTTTAAAGTATGCCTTAACCTTGCATATTATATAAAATAAACGCCTCGCACATTACAGTACGCACACTATAATATTTTGAAATGAGACGATAATCATACACGAATATTCTATTGTCTATGTAAGTAAGTAAGTATTGTGTAAGTCTGATTTTTTAAAATAAAATTTAATGGCTTGGTAACGAGACCTTTATGCCAAATTGAAGTCTATGATTGAATTGAGAATATATTATAGTTTTTATAGCTCCTCTACATGATGGATTTAAATATTTATGATCGAAATTCGACCACAGGGCGACCTCTAGTACAATATGATAGGAACATAATAGGCGAGTTTAGCTTGCTTTGTCACTTGCTAACATCACGGGTTATCATCGCCAATAATGATTATAATCCCATTGTCTTAGCCAGACCTAGCTAAATCTGATATATCTCTATATCAGATTTAGCTAGCAGCATATTTTTCTTATTACTTAGAATTTAAAGTAAGTTAGAATTTTAAAGATTACATATTTTAAATCCAAATTTTATTATACATTTTTAATTAGTTTTATCAGGAACAATGTTTTCTGATAAAAATTGTCAAGTACAAGCTTAAACTATAATTGTTATAGTTAGTTTCTTAATTTTCCTGTAAGGTAACGTCATTAATAAACATTTTTAAACTTTCAAAATTAGAATTAAAATTGGAGTAAAGTAAACAATTTTGGTCTCTAGTTTATCGAAATTAGGAAAGTTTATTTTCTCTGGATTAAGCATAATATTGTAAATTCAACTCAATTGAGTACACCATGAAAATTTCTGTTTTTTTATTTCCGTTATGTTTGTAAGCTTTAGACGGGTTAAGAATCACTCATAAACGAATCTCATTAAGTGAACACCTCATAGTAAAAGCCTCATATTCGTACTAATAAGACGCCACCCCATGTAATTACTGACTGACTAGTGATATGAACTAAAGGGGAACAGTTTTAGTTCGTTAAACTTCTATTACATTTATAATTGTAAAACTTATATCGTGTCTTTAGATTTGATTAGAATTTAGTTCCTATTATAATATTTTCATATAATTGCTAGGCGACAATAATCGTTTTCGAAAGTTTTCGAAAAAAAATTTAACGTATGTTTAGGAATTCAAAATGCTCAGCAAAACGTGGTATCAGTAAAATCAAAAATTAAAACTGAAAGTTATTTATGGTATTTTAAAAAGTATAAAAAGCGAAATTGGAAAAATTGAGTAAGTAGGCTGGTCAATGATCATGATGAACTAGTTAATACTCACCCGAGCAAAAAGAAGGGTAAACCTATATAGGGCATAGAAAAACAAAATGATAATACTAATAAGTGTGTATAATATATTCCTCATATAGAGTTCACTAGTAGGGAAAATAGCAGCGCTAAAGGGGATTTTCTTTCCTTGAATTTGTATGAACTAACGCCTGAGTGACATGGATTCGCCTGTGCAATATTTAATTCTTAGTTAATATTATCTCAGCTTTAAAAAAAATGTTCAGTAGCCCGAATCAAGGCATGAAAATAATTACAATTAAACACTTTAAGCCATTAAAAAAAAAGTTAAGATTGTTCAACCGTTTTTCAAGAAAATACTACTTACCTAGTTGTCGTTATTCAAATAAAATACATAAAATATTCACATTTAAACATAAATTAGAGATACAGCCTTCTAGAATATATTTTTTGTAGAAGCAACTCTCCCGTAGTTTTTTAAATTCATTGTGTTCAAGTTCATATTTTAAAATAATATTCCACTTCAAACTCGAAACTATCTGGGAATCTATAACTCTCCTAAAGTAATGCCGTACAAAATTAACGAAGCGCTCAGCAATGGATTCCCAAGAAAAAATAGCTCGTCGTAACCACATTGCGAAGTTTCTTGCATTACCCGACGATATTTCAGCGCTGTGCAAATGAAAAGTTGCGAAGAAGCCCGCCTTCCTCGCGCCAACCAATAGAAAAGGTCGGAAAAGCAACGTCTTTCGCAGAGGCGGAGCCTCGCTTGCGGTCGACGGCGATTTGAATAAAAATTTCTTCTCTGAAGAATTCTTTTAACGTATTGCGGTATTCCGGTACGTATAGTATAAATGTCATGCAGTACTCAATATAGGGATATATGCGTGCGACGCGTTCAATCCAAATCAGTTTAATTCAGAATTAAAGTTAAACAAATAAATTAGCCGTGGCAGAGCCAAACTTTGGCATAATAGACCGATTTGACGAGAAACACCATGGTTTCACATAAAACCGATGTAAAAAGGAGCTTGTGATGTGCATCGTCGTGTGATCGAATTTAATATCTGAAAATCTATTCCCTGAATAAAGCGTATTCATTATTTTATTTACTATTTATTTTAGACATATCTTTTGAGCAAATAGAGATTCAGGTAAACTCATTCACTTGACGAAACACGCCTACGGTAACGCACTAGCAACTCCTCTATTATTGCTAGTGAGCAAGGATGACGGTAATTTTTTTTTTATAAATTTTCATGCTCGAGTAACTCATCGTAAAAACGCGCTCGCATGCTCGAGAGAATATATAAAGATGCTAGTATAGATCTTTTCGAAAAACCGAAAACTTTCACCTCGTTTTGGTGTCCTGTATGAAGACTACTGTATTTGTATTGTGTAGTAATCTTGTCAACCATAACGCGGCCGCAGCGGTAGACCCGGGCGGGCCGCGTAAAACTACAATTTCGTGAGGGTAGTTGCTAACTGCGCGGCCCGCAAGTTGCGTAACTATGCATTGTGTCAAACCGCCGCTACCTCTATCAATGTCTACACGCTATTGATTCGTGTTCCGAATTTGAATGTTTTCAAATTTCGTTCTGCGCCAGTTTTTAATTGCGATTGGTTAAATTTTTTGTTAATTTTAAATGAATGAATATAACATTACAATAATTATAGATAATTTCATTTTTAATTTCCGTGGCTCAACCGGAGAAACGTCACAATCCATACTCAATATTATAATTAGGTAGTTTCGTAGTTATTCCAGTTTTTTACAAAAAACGATTTCCACTACATCAGGTGCATTTTTTTCTGATTAACTGCAAGCTTAGGAGAAATGTCCTCCCTAGTAATGAAAGAATGAAGATCATTCTGTAACATATATTTTTTGGCCAAATGTGCTTAACTTTTAACATACTTAAGAGGTTAAATTTACCCCGCTGGCCCAGGTATGTAGCTTTAATGTATAATATCATGATTTATCAACAGGTGAATAATGGCTTGGACGAACAAACTAATTCATTTTGTCAAGTTCAATTATTTACAAGCGAGCCATAAGTAGCTTGGCAAAAAAAGTCTGAGATTGTGACAGCTAGAAAGATTTGTTTATGACAACATGACAGTTCCTGTAAAAACTAAGTGAAGTTTTCTTATTTTTTCATAGGATATGATAATAGTATTATGATATTTAAAATTTCTATGACATAAAATATATAATTAATTTGTAATTAATTCGTATAATAGATTACTAGCTGATCCGGCAAACGTTGTTTTGCCAAAAAAGGGTTGTACTATCCCTAATATTTAGGGAGATGAGAATAGATGTTGGCCGATTTTCATAGATACCGGATAAGCACAAAAAATTTTATCAAAATCGGTCAAGCCGTTTCGGAGGAGCAAGGCAACGGAAACTGTGACACGAGAATTTTATATATTAGATTAGCACAAACCTCACACAATATAAACATAATTTGACCATGAAATGTCTTATGCAACGTGATGCGCGCTTTACAAACAATAATTAAAGTTAATTTTCATTAAATGTCTCCGAACCCGTTACTTACGTCCTAATCCAGGCTTCACTGGCAATACCATTACCATGATCCATAATGAATAGTACAGTATTAATCCAGTCGATCGGCGCGCGACATTAGCAGCTCGTTAGACGTAATAGCCGGAGTGTCCCTGACAGCTGTCAAATTGGATCGCACCTCGCGCGACGCAGACAGTGTTGTGTGGGTACGCCTAATTTTTTGGGATGGGAAATGGGGATTTTTGGGATCGGTATTTGGATTTTCGGATGTAGATTGCGTTTTTTATGGCAACGATTTTTTTTTTGAGGCGATATTTTTGTTATTTGTACCTAGTATATTGCAGCGTCTAAATTGCTAGTTAATTGCTGTTGTAATTTGAATAAGGTGTCGTCAATTACCAACGCCAGAGAATTTAGTGGGTAACTGAGGTTTTTCAAGTTAATCTTTTGTGAATTAAAATAAAAATGTTTTAATTAACAAAAATTAAAGTAATTTTGTCCTGTCTGTTAAAAATATTAAATGTACAATTAATATTTTTATATAATAATAACAGGAAAGGAACAGGGAACAGTAATGGAACACAAATTGACAAAAAAACGTTGTCCGTTTGTACGTGCAAATCTCCGGAGCTACTGGACGGATTTGAATAATAAATCTTATACCATAAACTTGCGATACGAATATTATTTATTTATTTTTTCGTTTTTCCATGAAAATTACAAAAATTGAATTATACAAACATACTATCAACCTAAATGAGGAAATTGTGTTTATTTATCTGTTTATTTATTAATTATATATTAACTTTTTTCATTTTTATTGTTTTCGTGTGTTATTGTTTTTTAAGTAATATTATTTAATTTGCTTTTCTACTTTTTGTTTTGCCTCTGTTTATTTTTTTATTATTTGTGTATATTATGTGGTAACCTTTGTGTTGTAATATTGTGTAATACGTATGGGTTGTTAAATAAATATTTATTATTATTATTTATAATACATTCGTAGCCCACAGAACGTGCTACGCACGTGGTAATATGAAGTCGCTTTGTTGTATCCACCCTTCTATCTATCTATGCTCTATTCACCGTATGTTGACACAAACTTATATTAAAGGTCAAAATTTTAAGCGATTTTAAGCTGACTATAGTATACATCGTGTGACGTCACGTCTTCATATCCACCCTATACTGTCTCCGTGCAAATTGGACTTAGATTCTTCGAGGTGCAGGCGCGACATACTGCACTTAGTATTTCATTCTTGAGCGTATGTACAAGGGTTATTATTTAATACTAGTTGCTGCTCGCAACTTCGTTGAGCAAAAATTTGTATATCACGCAGGAACCGTACATTTTCCCGGGATAAAAAGTATATATGTCGCCTAAACCCAATAGCTATTAAACCAGTAGTTTCTAAGATTAGCGCGTACAAACAAACAAACGGATAAACAGACAAATAGGCAACTTTTTTGTGGATATTTGTTCTATTACTGTTCCTTAGAACCCCTATTTTGATTATTTTGTAAAAATATTAAATGTACAGACACTCCAATTTTACTGTTTTATTGTATGTATATAGATAATTATTATGTCTATAGAAGTGTTTGGGTATGTAATAAGAGTTGTGTTTATCTTCCGACAGTACTGTATATATTTCGAAAATTGATTTACGTCAAATAGGTAATCAATAAATTACGTAAAAAGGTAGTAAATACGATCATTTTTTTAAGAGTTTTACCTATAGGTATAAGGTTTTCCGAGAGTTTTGAACATTGGTCATTTTTATAGATTTCTACGTGCTCTTTTTGAATTTTTACTTTGCCACCACATACCTTTGCCGCTCGCGCCACCATATTGAAAAAATGGCGGCCAAATAAACTTTATCGAAAATAACCGCTTTCCAACTGGTTCAACTGAAAAATATTCTACTAGGAAATCAAACTACAGGAAATTTATTTCCCAACCATTTTTTGTGATATCTATAGTCAACGCGTACAATCGTCAAAAGCCTACCAAGCACCAGTTTTGACCAAATTACTAATTTCCACACCAGCACGAGGGAAAGTATGTGGCGCGTTTTTTATATTGTGGTATTCTTGGGAGGAGCAATCCTCTTACGATGCACCACTGGAAATGTAATGCATCTACTATAAATACTGCTCTATGTGAG
The DNA here is from genome assembly GCA_026546445.1 of Cyclargus thomasi. Classification (NCBI taxonomy): domain Eukaryota; kingdom Metazoa; phylum Arthropoda; class Insecta; order Lepidoptera; family Lycaenidae; genus Cyclargus; species Cyclargus thomasi. Next base: position 829,874 of record JAOTAV010000007.1, read on the forward strand.
CAGCATTTATAGAAGATTTCGTATATCGTAAGCAACGTGATCAAGAAACCCGCTCGTCTTGGTCTGTCCCAGTCGTATTGAACAGCTCATTCCTCTAGGCTTCGACGACTGTTGTAAAAATGTCGTATGTGCTTGGGCTGGTATAGGTAATTTTAAAATAAGAATAAAAATACTTTTATTTCGTCATCACATCACACATACAGAGAAGATTATGACAATAAATATCACGACATAGGGAAATTGAAAGAGAGCCGGTTGACGGCCCTACGTCATTTGGTCGGAATATGACAATTAACTATGTAAGTCGTGAGTCAACAGATCATGACTTATAAAGAATTAACTTGTTGTTGTGACTGAATTCGACATAAGCTGACCAGAGGTCTGTATAATTCACCTACAACGCAATAGGCTTATTTTTGTCAACCGCTTGTAGAAACATTAGTTATAAAAATTCCGAACCAGATAAATGGTATAATAAGGGATAATAAGGGCTATAACTTCATATAACGTAAACCCTAATACCTAATACAATACCCGCAATAAAGAAACAAAACATTAAGGCGAAAATAATAGCGGTTACTCGTGGAGGTGTGTTTTTAGCCCATCATAAACCCTTGTGTAAATCAATCTGATGTCAGTTAGCGTGTTGCAGGAGTAGGATATTGTGAGCTCGTAAAAACGGCGTCGTGTACGGGAGGCATTAAGTAGGGGTTATTTATTTAGCGGGAGTTCCGAAATATTAGCCAGTATAGCCAGTATAGCCATTAGCGTATTTTTTAAACTGTGGCTTTAGCCAGTAACATAAGAAAATATTAGAAACTACCCGCCCCTTTATGACCTATGAGTGTAGAACGTGAGATTACGTCATCTACGATTTTAAGTTAGTTTTGACGACTAAATAAGCGTGTATTAGTACGACTTGTGTATGTTTTTATTTCATTTTTGTTTTAGTATTAGTGTCATATTTGCAATTAGCATCCCGAGGAAGCAGTTTTATTGATCTGGCCAAAATATTTCGGAACCCATCAACGGTATGGTCGATTTTTTACGTCACGAGCATTGACATTGTATTGGGTTGTACATCGGAACTTACCCTCTGGAGGGGCCCGACGATGCCCCGTGTCGGGCCCCGCCAGCTCGCCGCAGTGCCAGGACCCGCCTGGCACGGAACCGTACATCACTCTCTTGTCTAAGGATTCATGATTTTTGAGCATGCTGCATGATTAATTGCAAGGCGCTGTAAAACAAAAAAGTAAAAAAAAACTTCCCAAACATTGCCTATCATCTCCTCATCCATCTCCTCCGATATAAAACAGTACGTTTAGAAATAGTTCTAAACACAGCCTTTAGCCATATCCGCTTGATCCGCTTCATAAATTATATCGCGTTTTAACAATATTGGTCGAAGCGTGATGCTATATAGCCTGTAGCCTTCTTCGATAAATGGACTAACCAACAAGAAGAATTTTTTAATTACGGCAAGTAGTTCCTGAGATTAGCGCCTTCAAACAAACAATTTAGCTTATTGATTTCTAAGGTTTACGCGAGTATCACTTATGGTTTTTTAAGACTTACGAATTTTGTCGCGGAGCACTTTTTGACTCTCGACGTTTCGGCTGCTTTCCGATCCACGCAGACACGTCAGTTCGTTCTGCGTGGATCGGAACGCAAACAAAAATTGATGAATCTTTGGGTAGTTGAAGAACTTCAACAAGTTGTCGACGCCTGTCACCTCAGTCCACCAGTGACCACGGCCGCTGGCTGAAACGTCGGGAATCAAAAAGTGCTCCGCGACGAAATCCATAAGTGTTAAAAAACCATAAACAATTCAGCTTTTAAATTATAGTATAGATATTGAACATACCATTTTGGTCGTGTTTCGCATCAGTTTCGGGGACGTGTCGTTACACTCTTAAGAGGTGCTTGTTTTAAAACCGGCCAAGTGCGAGTTGGACTCGCACACGAAGGTTTCCGTACCAGTACAGGGCAAATTAGGAAATAGCGATCTGAGATCTGAGAGTTTTATTTTTTTTTTTAAGTTTTAATTTTATAAAAAAAAATTGAAATTGACGACCAAGTTTAAAATTTATAAAAGAAAAACATAAAATAAAAATGTGGGAATGGTAGGACTTAAACCTGGGGCTCTTCGTAGCCACGAGCCACTGAGGTCGTCAATACTGATATCATTATGAAAGGAACGTAAACGCAGAAAACATATTTGCTGTAGTAGAGCCCCCTTTAAACATTAAATTTATTTTGTGTTTAGTATTTGTTGTTATAGGGGCAACTGAAATATATTCTGTGAAAATTTCAACTCTCTAGTTAAACCTGTTTTTGGGATACAGATTAATAGGATCTCGTTCTTACCCTTGGGGTAAAGAACCCTAAAAACCATGGCTTTGTACTTCAGCTTCACCATATGCAATCTAATATTATTAAGATAGACCTAAAAGTCTTAACTATAGGTTTAGATTTACCCTAGGGGTACATAACCTTAAAAATAACATATATACACATAAACGCGATAACTTTTAATTGTATTTGTCATAATCCAACCAAATAATGTACTTATTATACGGTTAAGGTCAGAACTATTTGTAATGAAAAAAAAAAGTGAAAGTTATAACTAGTACATTACATTCTACGAGTCAATAGGCGCGAAATCTGTATTCGCATGACCAAATTCTTAATCCCAAAGGTTATCTAACACGTAAATGAAAATATCATTACTTAATTAAATATAGCTACTAGTTCATTTACTAGACACATAACATAGTCAATTTATAATTATTAAGCATGTCTTGAAGTGGTAAAATAGTTTTAAAACACGATTTAAGGCAGCATTTACAAAGAACGACCGGCAAACATGTCCAGATTCTGGTCCAACGAGCAATAAGGTCGTGACATATGTCATTAGACAGGTATTTTAACATACTACAATACTTACTATGGGAGCTCATTTCAAATCAATATGTGAAAAATGCTAACATTTTAGAATTGCCAACTCGCATTTGGTCGATTTTTCTAGATGTTAATGTAGTTAGTGGCAATGTGGCATTTTAATGGTAAAATAAGTTATAAAAGCGAGACAGTACTGTTTGAGTTAATTTGTAATAAACATATACTTATCAAATTATTAATATGTACAAACAGATTAGTTATCGGTAGTTTAGTTATAGTCAAGTATTTACCAACACTTTGTCATTATAGAATATTTAACATTTTCTCTCATTGCAAGAAAATGTCTATTAATTTTAAACATGAATTAAACATGAATAAAACAGGATTTTTATAGAGCCATAACTTTTTTCGCACAGTGATTTGAAACGAGCTCACATAGTAACTGTTGTTGTATAAAGAAATTTATTTCTTATTGTGTATGTCACGTCTTTATTGGCCCGTGAACCATTTCGTCCGGTCCTCCTTTTCAACGGTTACTTATTTTTAACGATTACTTGAATTATATGAAGTTTGTCATAAAATTCAAACAAAAATAGCGACATACATTTAGAAGACACACATTGGTCACAAAAAACAAAACTTAGTAACTTAACCCCAAAATTATATTATCCTAAATGTGTTCAAACATGATAATGCTACCTGTTTGTTTTTAATAATCGTCGTGTAACACGCGCGCTAACGCCGCCGGGCCCCGCGAACCGCGTTAATAAACTCGGCCGGGCCGCAACAGGCCCGACTCGTGTCGGACCTCCATTTTTAACGAGGCCAGCGCGCCCGCAGAAAGTAGCCTACACATGAAATCACGTATGAATGAGGCTTTTTCAGTTTTTTTCGCGTGTAGCCAGCGGCGTGCCGGTTCAGGCCCCATTAAAGCTTACATGTCACTCGCCCCCGACCCCCCTCGCCCCCCGGGGGGTGACGGGTGGAAAAATCACAAAATCGGTATCGGCCGCATCCCGCAGCGAGCGGGCAGCGAAACGGTCTACAATACGGCTTTGACGGACGGTCATTTAATATTAACTGTGGTTTTTTCGCAGATGGAAATGTTTTTTTTATTACCGGCGTTATGCCGTGATGAAGTGGTCGGTCTGTTGTTTGTGACGCGGCATGATATGTTGCGGACGAGCCGCGCTTTTGAACTCTTTGAGTGCCGTTTTAAATCGAGTGCTCATTTGGTACTTTGACGTTGTAAAAACCGTTTAAAGCGTAATTTGATTTGTCCGAAAATAGCGATATGAAATTACACGGTTCCGTTTTGATAGATTGTTTCGCTCGCCCGTTGTCTGCGAAAATTGATTCGCCGAAAAATTGAAAACTTCCCCGGCAATAAATTTTTAACTTTTCGATCAAGTGATCAAAATGGAAGTATAAAAGTGAGCCGCTGAAAAGAGTGGCCACCGCAGACTCGATTTATTACTTGCACTATTTTCGAATAAAATTTTTATCCAAATATCCCATGCTTATTGAATTTCGGTGATTTTAAGGGCGTCGGTTTTTTGTTGAAGCGTTTAAATTATTGTGAAAAATTGTAATTTATGCTAGTAGGAATAAAATTTGGTTTTTATCACGTAGCATAAGATTAGTAGCGTTGTTAACTTTACTGTTATTATAAACCTGAAACAGTATAAAGGTAATTACTGTTAAAAGAGACATAAACTTGTCGGCAAAATATACATTTTCTAAAGTCATAGTAGATTCTAGATTCTAGAATATCAGTATAATTTTTACATTTTACTTACACATTAATTACTGTAAGTATAATATGAGAAAAAACTTTTAAATATTTTTTTGGGAAAAGCGATAGAGAGCCCAACACTAATAGCCGATAAATATTTCCATCCGTCAGTTACTATTATTTTGTTTCGTATATTTAAGAAGAGTGTGTACCAAACAGTTTCTCTCCTCTAAACCCTCACCTAGAGTAATGATTCTGTAGTTGTGGAAATGTCTAACTAGGCAACTATGTTTTGTTTTTTAAATATTTATTATAGATTTGAAAACATTAAAACATTTTCGATTTGTATGAAATCTATGATAAATATTAAAAAAAAAATAACCAACTTCTGAGGCATTTCCATAACGTACTACAAAATCATTACTTTAGGTATGGCAACCGTTTGGTACACAATCCTCTTAAGATAGTCATGCTAAGCCTGCTGATATACAACAATGTAACTAAACAAAATAATAATTTAGGATGTGTGTGCGACCTTTCTAAAAAGTTTACCAAAGCAGTGCTGAATGTGCAATTTTTTGATCACTTGTAAAGGCGTCGTGAATTTGCACAGTAATTATATAAAAAAAAACTTTTTTACTTTCCTATCTTGTCTTTTTTTCACATTAAATCCTTTACAGAGGACATACACACCCTTAAGTATGATCACTTTTTTCTATGGAGAACAGGAAACGAATTGGTTTTATACTGTTTAGGTAGTCAAAGAATTATTTAAATATACTATAATGTTTCAGGTAAATCCTTCACTCTGACGATCACGGTGTCCACGAGTCCACCACAGGTGACAACCTACAACAAGGCCATCAAGGTCACCGTCGACGGACCACGGGAACCGCGCTCCAAGACCAGTTAGTATTGCAATTATGTCCTGATATTTTTTTATTACAATTTACTTGAGTTGTCTGTGGTCTACAGACAACTCAAAAAAACAAAGACACGCCCATATTCTTTTTCTGTCACTATTATTACAATTTATTCGCACCATTTAACATTTCATCAAAGTTTAAGTCCATCACGCTTTGGATTTTTTTTTTAATTTCCTCGGAGTGGCTCGAGTGAACTTTGCTTTAAATGTAGGTCTGGTGAAGCTACAAGGGTAAATCACGACTCTTCGTAGTTGTTACAAATGTAATGACATATTTTGTAACTGATTAATAAATAATGCTGAGTGCGAGTAAAGAGTAAGCACATACCCCCTTACTAATAAAAATATTGTATAACTCTTCAAGGTTAGCTGTCCTTTTTCGTCATGTAAAACTTTCAATATGCCAAAAAGAGACAGCGAACATCGAATACACTGCGTACATATTTTTTTTAGTTATAGGGCGGGGTTCTACACGGCGGGAACAAACATCACGCAAAGGTGATAATGCAATGCATTTTCAATCTTACGCCATGAACTGAAGGTGCATTATAGATATTAATGTTGCAAATGGTTTGGGTTTGTCAAACACAACACTTGATGCACTCCAAATTGCACCCACATAAGGGGGATAAAGTACATCTCAGTGAAAAATTGGGTGACACCCGTAATTACATTGCAAATTAGTTACTTAACCGCACAAGAACTGTACTTGTTTCTTGGATGAAATATATATTGTGGTATTCCGTGAAACTCGAAGTGTATCCTATACCAAATTTTGGAAAAAACGGTTTAGCGGTTTGAGCGTACAGAGGTAACAGACTAACACTCTATCGTATTTGTAACACTAGTAGATAGGTAATTTAGGTATGGCTTGTAGTGTTCTAAGTATTTACAGTTAATAAGTTTACAAAACATAAGTAAGAGTAGAAACTAACTCTGAAAAGATTTTAATATTTGTTTTACACTAGCTGCTGCCCGAGACCATGTCCGCGTCAAACTTTATGAATCATCCCGTTTTCGCAACATTTTTTATTGCTGCTCGGCTCCTGTTAGTCGTAGCGTAATGTTATAATATATATAGCCTTTCTCGACAAATTGACTAATCAACGCTAAAAGATTTTTTTTAATTCCGGCCAGTAGTTCCGGAGATTAGCGCGTTCAAAAAAACTCTTTAGCTTTATATTATTAGAAAGTATAGATACGTTTAGTTTAGACACATTTTTACTACGACATAAAAACAAAACAAGTTAGATTTCAGCTGGAATTACGCAAAGTAAACAGGGTTCAAAGCACTTGCCTTATCGTAAGGTTCATTAATCCAGTGGGTCAGCGGCCTGCGAAATATGGGTCTGTCCCTTCTTGTGGCGAGTGCCGTCGGCCTTTGTATGTATTATGTATATCAGACAGTTGAGCAGGTGTATGAGTGGGGTCGTAATGCCTAAACTATTGGCATATTAATACATGATATCAATACGTAATCGATTGTATTGTTGATTCTTGATGGAAATTCATGTTCAACATTAATAAAACTCACTGTTTCCACTATATTTACTGTTATTTGTAATTTATAACAGTTTAATAAACCATACACGACCGGTTTCAAAATACCTGAAGATGATGTATTTCGAAACCGGTTGTGTATTCTTTATTAAATTGTTATAAATTATAAATAACAGTAAATATAGTGGAAACATTGCAAGGAACATGTGAGTTTTATTAATTATGATATCAATGATGAGCTCTTTACAGATTTAGTTTCAATCTATTTACAGATTTAGTTCAAAATTTTTGATTGAATATTTTTTTATGAAATTCATATAAGGCTTTTTATCTATATAATATTTATATGAATAAGTATTACTTTTTAAATAAATATAATTACCACTTAATTTCCTTTCATCGGGTCAATTTCCTCCTTATTGGGGTTCTACATGGCGGGAACTAACATCACGCAAAGGGGATGGTGTAGTGCATTTTCAATCTTACACCATAAACTGAAGGCGCCTTTTAGATATTAATGTTGGAAATGGTCGTGTTTAATAAAACCTTGATGACAAACACGTCCTTGATGCATTCCAAATTGCGCCCTCGGTTCATAGCATAAGATTGAATTGAGGGTGCATCTTAGATATTAATGTTGTAAATAGTGTCCATCGAGTATAGCTACTTTCAATCGTCCGCCATGAACTGAGGGTGCAATTTGGATTGCATCAAAGTGCACCTTTGCGTGATGTTTGTTCCCGCCGCACCGTGTAAAACCCCCATTAGCATTTTATGTTTTGTAAACCGCAAACAAAGTTTCCAGAATCATAACTAATGGTAGTTAAATGGCAAGCTGTCTAACGAACTTGTTATAAAGAGTTCTAATCGTTTACTTAACTAAAGTAAACGATTAGATAAACCCTTGAAGTAAAATATTGATGCCTACGTACTATCACGGAAGTTAATTCATAGACAGATTGCGTACCTAAGTAATATGGTAGTGTTAATGTGTAACAAAGCTATTCTTCTACAAATACATAAATAAATAAATAATTACATATTTTTGATAGTTATCATCATGCGTAAAAATATACTTGCAAGTATAAATAGTATTCGGCTAGTAGGTAATCATCTAGCCCATAACAGAAAACTGGCGTGAAACAGCATTGTTCTGTGTAGCGTTCAGTGAGTGAGTTCACCGGTGGTCCAACTTCCCTAATCCCCCTATCCCTATGCCCATTCCCTATTCCCTCATAAAGGCCGGCAACTCACTTGCGACCCTTCGGATGTTACGAATAACATCTGCTTTCCATCATATAACCCGTCTGCTCGCTTGTCCTCTAAATATTATAAAAAAAAACCTTCGCACAAAACTCTCCGTACCGATTTCAAAAACCCTTCCATCGACAGTCTCGAATAACTAATGGAAAGGGTACACTATATAATATAGTCATTAATAGTATAAGCGCGCGCAATTTAAATAGTTGAGAGTAGCGGGCAGACAGTTACTAATCGCGGGACGAGGCCCGCTTCGAATCACATCTAATGCTCCATCCATCAGGGAAGAAATTAAAATAATTGCCGCGACGCGATAGGGTCGGATCAGTTGAGATCGATCCGCGTGTGTGTAGCTGGCTTAATGAATAGAAATGCGTCGTTCTTATTATCGTTTTCGAGTCGCGATAATTTACCATCAAAGAAAAATCGTGTTACTAATTTATTATATTATATAGTTTTTTATTTATTATTATTTTATGTATATATTTTTTATTTATAATTATTTTTTATATTGAATATGTATAGCATTGATAGGTTTAAATTTGCATCTACCTCATCTGGTCTCATCATCACCCAAAGGTTGGCTGGCCAACCCCGCCTATGTAAAAAAATGTACGAGTCGGATAACAAAGTTACGGAGAACGTCGTAACTTATCGAGTAGATCTGCTTGTCGAAAAACCTACGATTAGTATCAACTTCTTACTTAATAATTAAAATTAACTTCTCCAAAATATTAGACAAACACTACAACGAAATCGCCTCAACTCGAACACTTCACGTTAACAGAACAGCTTTCATTACCCTAGATTCGCTAATGGAACTAAAGGGTTAGTAATGAAAAATTTAAAGGATATGTTATCTGGAAGGGCGTGTGTGTAATGAATTGTTTAATTAATTAGCGAAGAAAGGGCTCCCCTGTCCTGCATATTGATTCGCCCGAGCTTCAGACGATAAATTATTTCATTCTAAGTTCGTATCGGCATGTGTCTGGCTTTTTGTGTTATATTGTTGGAGTTTATATCATGTGAAACATATTGAAACATGGCTTTGTCTGCGTGGAAATGATTCTCGGATGAAACTTCTATTATTAATTACATATAATAAAACAGTAAAATTGTTGTGTCTGTATATTTAATATTTTTACAAAATAATCAAAGTAGGGGTTCTAAAAAAGGAACAGTAATAGAATACATATCGACAAAAAAAGTTGTCTGTTTGTCTGTTTATCTGTTTGTTTCTTTGAATAAATCTTTTTTGTTCAATAGCTATAAGGTTTGGGCAACATATAGGATACTTTTTATCCCGGGGAAATGTACGGTTCAGCGTAATATACAAATTTTTGCGCAACGGAGTTGCGGGCACCAACTGTAGTTGGTTGGTACTTCCAAGAGTAAGAATCATCATCGAATCATTGAAAAGTATCCGTTAATCTGTAGTTTTAGCGTGATTGATACTACTTACATTAGTATATGAATGTGTCTATTTATAGTTTGTCTCTTCACGCTAAGCTGATTATATGTAAAAAATAAATAAAAAAACGTGTTCCGTTGTCCCGCACTAAGGTGCTTCGAAAGTCTTCTAGCAGAAACTTATATGTCGTTACTCGTAGATTAGAGTCACACGGACAATTCAAAGACTAGCCGAAATTTTACCGGTTTCATCAATTTTTATATAGGAACTAGCTATTTTTATATGCCGTGTGGGTGGCTCGTTTTATAGCTGCAGTAGCCTACGTGTATGCGGCCGTTAACGACGCTGTTAGACCTGGCTATTTCGGTGCGCCGGCGCAGGACCACCCGTGCGCCTGCGACTAACTTCACTGTTTATCTCGCCAGTAAACAATTAATATGTTGATGTGTTCATTGTAATATTATTATGTATAATGGGGGAAATCGAAAGGGAGCCAGTTGATGGACCCACGTCATTTAGTCGGAATATGTCAATTCCATGTAAGCCAAAATACTTAGACCCACGATCTATATCTGTTTCAACTTCTCTGATTGCACAAGATGGCGCGCGCAACCGAGCTGAAATTCGTTAAGCGCACAAAAAGCATATATTAAAAAACGACCATTCATCGTCCATTTCTGTAGTTAAAATGTCCATACCAGACTTTATTGTATTCCATTGGTTCACCAGTTTATGCGTGAAAAGGTATCAGGCAGATACACTTTCGCATTAATGGTTTTGCTAAGTATTAAGTAGCTTTTATGAAATCGTCGTATTTTCATCACAAACCATTCGGATAGCTAAAATAAAGTAAATAAAAAATTTACTTTATTGAAAATATCAAAACTTTATTGAAATAATCAAAACTTCACACATACGTTCCTTTACAAATTACCATTACAAACATAAAGCCACACAAAACCCATCGAATCTGAGACAACGACGTTCTGAGCAATAAAATTTCCAATGAGCATTTAAAGGCATTAAAATAAGACAAACTAGTTGAAATACATAAATCTAACTAGACTGGACGCCACCCCTGTGTAATCCTTTAATCAGGTCCACGGTAGCCCTTGCCGCACCCTATTTTTACCCCCCCCTAACATGAGGGGGTAACCCACCCCCCCGAACGGTGCAAATGACAGTTTCTAATTCCAACTTGCCATGGAAGTGTGTAATTGTTGCCGTTGATTTATCGAACGGAGAGATGTGTGTGAGTGGGGTGTGCATGTGTGTGTTTTTTATATTGATAGTCGGTTATGATTTGTTCCTTGATTGGTTTTCGAATCGAAAACATTGTTTCGTTTTTTTTTTGAAATAAAATCGTCGTTCTTGTTTTAAATATAAGTTAACAATTTTGTATACCTTTTAAGCCTTAGTTAAAAGCATCTATAAAATGTTATATTGTCTTCATGTTTTTTGTAATCTCTTCATGCATAAGAAGCTGATCCGATACTGATTAAATTAAAAAATAAAATATGTCCACTATGAACAGCACACAACAATCCGTAATACAAAGCACTCTAGGTATGTGCACATATCGATAAGATAAAAGCACGACAGCTTGTATCGATAGACAATAGGGTTGTCGCTTGAATAATTTGCACGATTGGAACGCGACAGGGCGACACCTGTGTGGGGGAGGTTTGATTAGGTCTGTCTATTCAATTTTAACACGGCTCGGTTATGTCGAGTGCCTATCGGAATTTGAGTATCATATTAGGGCTGTCTTGAACTTTGATTGAATCTATGCGAGTAGTTTCTATATGTCTGTATACGAGTAGTATCGCTTAATTAGTGTGCTAATAATAATAATAATAATGATAATATTTCAATATTATTTGTGACTGACTTGTTACCAAATATTGTTTACAGAGTTGTCTCTCTCATATAAAAGTTTTCTAATTGGGTACATAATTTTAATAAAATAAAGGGGCAGTAATTAAATAAGATCAAGTGCACAAGAGATACACATAATCATTAATTCCTAACCTAACTTTTTCAATTGAAGATAAACATATTATTTGCAACACATGCCCATAGCGAAAAGAGACAAAAATATTCTTTTATCAATTCTTTCATTTTTGTGTAAGTGCAAATATATTTTAAGAGTAGTCTGTCTCGTACGAGGGTAGTCTTGTCCCCAGGGCTACAACATAATCACGACTCCCACAACCTTCTTGACTGATAGGACAGCCACAACAAGAGCAGTACTGTATCGTACTGATATCTGCTAACGCTGCAACATTATCACTCCCACAGTACTTCTGACTGATAGAACACATTTTGGACAAACCTATTTTTTTTTAATGAGTGCTATTGTACAAGTGTTGTCCCTGCTAGCGCTACAACACTCACTCCCAAAGTACTTCTGACTGATAGAACATTTTGGACAACCCTATTTTTTTTAATGAATGCTACTATACAAGAGCAGCCTGTATCGTACTGATGTAGTGTTGTCCCTGCTAGGGCAGCAGCAGCAGTTCCACTTCGCGTTCGGCCAACGCCCCTTCCCCTTCCCGCCAGACCCGCTCGGCGGGTTCCGGATGCCGCCCATCACCTCGTGCCAGAGTAAGTTGCATTTTATTATTATTATTTTAAAAGTATAATTTGATATTATTATCAGTCTAGTTATATTCATTATTTGATTTGATGCTGAAAACATGTCTTGGAGCAAAGATAAATTATGAATACTAGAGGTCGCCCTTTGTTTGAATTTGGATCATAAATATTTCTGAATTCAATCACCGTCTTCAGTTTGGCATAAAGATCTCATAAGCAGACCATTACATTAAAAAAAACACACAAACGTCAACCATAAACAAAAGAGTATTTCGTGTATGACTATAGTGTCATGTCAAAATATTGTATTGTGCGTGTGGTAGTGCATATTTTAACATAATATTAGTTGTTATGGAGGAAAAGCCGCGCTTCTCCTCCATAACATAACATAACAACTATTACTGGGATAAATTTCATGCTTTTACATCTACGCGTCTTTCGTAAAAAGGGGTACGAAGTTTTCCGCTCGCGTATTAATATTTAATATATTGATAATAATTTATCATGAGTGAATATTGGAAGACTAAGAGAAATAGTAATGTTAAGCATGAAATTCAGATTAGTGTCTTTATTCATTGTAATGTTTACTCATTTGAATATATTTATGATTAGCTTTGGTATCTCACAAAATAATTAGTTAGAGTTATTAGTAAAGTTGTTAATTCTTCTGTGAAATCATAAACTTTTATCAAAGACAACATCTTTCCATTCATCGACATCAAAACCAAAAGTTTAAACGGATCAAATAAATCCGTAGAGCGCTAAACAAAATCGATAATATCGACTCCAATCGGTGTCACGTCAACCGCTACAAATAACTGAAAAGTGAATGAGTCTAAACGGATACACTAAACTACGTTCACTAGCGCGGATTCAATCGCCAGCCGAAAAAACAACCTGCATCGAACAAGCCGAAATCCACGGCCGAAAACAACTCGGCCAAAAACGAGAAAAACATCCGCAAATCGACGCGTATCGTAAAAACCGAGCCCGCCGATCGTCGGCCAAAATCGGAGCTGTGATACCGAAAAATAAAAGCCCGTAATGGCCCGAAAAAATAAAGCGAACTGCGTTTGTACGCCCGATATCTTTATAACTGATGCACGTATGATTCCCGACTCTGGCGTTGTGTTTCCGATATTTCGGTCCTGCGTTTCGCAACGCGTTATTTTGTTTTTACTTAACGTTTGCATCGTTTTTTGTAATAATATATCCTACGTCATTACGGTCTATCTTTAATAATAAAAATATAATCTTTATTTGCATACAGTAAAAAGTGAGAAACAAACAAAGAAATGAACACACAAAATAAAAATCACTTTCATCTCTTATAAAAGTAAGAAGAAACTTTAAAAAAAACGCTTTTAGCGGTTTCCTCCAGACAATCTTTCAAGCTAGGCAGGCAGGCTATCTTTACTCCGTCTTTGGAAAATAAACAAATAAGAATGTTTGAAGAATTTGAATTGACGAGAATAAATTCGTCCTTACGAATTTATTCTCGTCAATATAAAACATGTTTAATTTTTATAGAGTAGAGAGTACTGTTTTTATGATTATTTTGCTAAAAGACGAAGTAGAAGTAGATAGTATGGACTCAAAAGTTCCCATATTCGTATTGGACGCACCGCACTATACAGATACAATCGACGACCTCTGTGGCTCAGTTGGTAAGCGCGTTTTTAGCTTAAGCCGAGGGTCGCGGGTTCAAATCCCGCCGACGGAGCAAAAGTTTTTCAATGTTCCTGGGTCTTGCATGCGTATTAAATATGTGTATCGTATCATAAAAATCTTAAATATGTGTATAGTATAAAAGTATTAAATATATTTCCGTTATCTGGTACCTGTAGCACAAGTCCCTCAGTTACTTAGCACGGGGCCAGATTGAAGTGTCCATAGATATAAAAAATCAAGGAAGTTGAAACAGTGCCAGATTGGGCATCTAAGTAAGTAATCCGGGCAACATATCACGATTTTCAAGGAATTGAGATATACCGACCAAATGACATATGTCCGCCAACTGGCTAGGTTAAAATTTCCCTCATGGTAAATTTTATACCCTACAATAAACTCGTTGCGTCCAATAAGGGCCCTCAGCTTTAAGTAGTATTGATTTTCTTCTTCCTGGTCTATGACACCCCAATTATTTCAGACATGAGCCAGTTCGGGTTAAGTTCGAGCAACTCTCACTGGGGCTACGGAAGCGCGGGCGCGTACCCGGCGTACCTACCGTCGTGCGCGGCGCCCACTTCACAGTTCAACCCCCCGGCGCTTGGGTTTGCGGGCACGGTGACCGAGCAGACCCCATCGCAGGACTTCACTAATAATACAGGTAAATGATATACAAAACTAAGTTATAATAGGAAAGACTGATCGCAAAACACAGACATAAACACAAGGATGTAACATAGACTACTGGCACGTCCACAAAATGGATGGGTCATATGACCTCGCAGGAGACCTTTATAGAACGATAGTAGAGCATGAAACAATAAGATTTTGTTCTATGATTTCACTTGTAAGCTGTCCAAGTGGGTGCTGGTGAGAAATCTAAAGTTCAGGTAGTCAGAAAGTACATTACGGAGTACGGACATATATTTTTGGTCAGCAAGGAAATCTATCCAACATCTTATATGATTCTTAGAATTATGAAGCCAATACTCCAAATAATTTTAAAATGATTTTTGGCTCTACCATGCTCTCAGTTTAGCAAATTAAGATATTTAGCAATGTTCCGCGGAATTAACCTCAACCTGTAAGTAAAAATACGGTTTGAGAAACTCGACGCGCGTTTCGCCCCAACACCGGGGCATCCTCAGGATGTGGACTCTACGAACAACGTCCGTTAAGACTTTTATTTAACGGACGTTTGAGGTTAATTTCGCGGAATATTGCTAAATATCTTAATTTGCTTAACTGAAAGCTATGGATTTCCGCAAAGTAACACCTGATTCTATTAATTATCTGCCACGCTCTCATAAAAGATAGTTACTGTAAGCGTTTGCTCAAATGAAATTAAATCTTAGGAGTATGTTTTATGATTATTTTGCTAAAAGGCGGAGTACACGTAGATAGTATGGTACGCAAAACTTCCCATATTCGTATTGGACGCACAAAGCATCTTATCCTGAATATCGATACTTATGTAACAACTAGTTGATACCTGCGACTTCGTTGCTCGAAAATTTGTATGTCACGGAAACCGTACTTTTCCCGAGATAAAAAGTTTCCCCGTTTTGCCTAGACTTAATAGCTATAAAATAAAAAAGATTAGCGCGTATAAACAGACAAACAGACATCTTTTTTTTGTCCATCTGTGTTCTATTACTATTCCATAGGCACAGGGATTATTTTGTAAAAATATTAATAGTATAGACACTCCAATTTTTCTTGTTTATTATATGTATAGATATTACCCAGGTATTCACGTTAAACTGGGCCTACTGTATATAAATATTAAATCACGTAACGTCAGGCTGTGAAAGGAGTTTAATGGGGACCAGCCGCCGTACCAGCAGTAATCTGATCTGCCCGCTACATTATATTGACCCGTGAGTTTAGAAACATTATATCAGCAACGACGAGCATGCCTGTCTTGGAATTGGTGGTATACCTGTGGAAATTAAAGCTATAATTTTGCGTGTCTAAAGTGGAATAGCCTTATTAAAAAAAATATATATATACAACCGAACATATAACCTCCTCGTTTTTGGAAGTCGGTTAAAAATCATCATAAAAATATTATAATAGGTGAATGTGTTTCAATAAGTAGCATAGGCTACTTATTGAAATACACTCGCAAAATAACTTCATACATTTTCCAAAAGAAATCGTATTCTACCGATTTTCAAATTTTACACGAATGAGGGAAAAAACCAGCAGCTTTATATAATATGATTTACAGTTATTAACCTTATTTATTATATTTTATATTACATTTTATTAGCCTGAATCGTATTTGTGTGGTATAAATATAGGCGGATTATTTAATGTTAGCTTACCATAAGAAACAAAGGTAAATGTTAAGTTAGCATCGTCGCTTGTCAAACGTAGGAAAAGAAAGTATACCTAAAGTTGCTTTTTCATGCTTCAATACCATCTATTAAAGCAAACAAATGAACCAAACTATTTTGCACAAAAAACATTCGGCGGAAATAATCAACGCACAAAAAAAAACCTTTTGATTCACAATAATAGAGGAAATGTCTACGGCAAATAATAATTATGCACGAAATATCGAAATACTCATCGGATTTTAATTCAAACGTCGAACGGGACATTATATATGAGCGTTGTTTATTGCATTTTTAATTAGCGATTAATTAAAAACTGAGCAATGCTATGATGGCGAATATTATTTCGTACAGACTTTATAATAAAATGATTTATTACTCGCGTTATAAAAGGTGTAATGGTTTCGATGTCGGTATTGATTTTTGAGATTTTGAATAAGGCACATTTACGTGTAAATCTTTTCTCAGTATAAAAGCAGACTATAAGAATAATAAAAAGCAATCCAGAAATGAGTATTACATTTCATTGATTTTATTATATTGTAAGCTTTAATTAGTATCATTATAAGTATCATTTTTATATCACAGATTCTCGAAAGCTTAGCATTAGATTATTATAGATGTGAGAACCGACCGTAGGAAGATACAATATTGTGTTACAAAATCAAAATATCTATAAATATACGTATCCCCTAGTTAATTATAAACTGAACGACGCTGCATCGATAACCGATTTATGACGATTAAGCTATAATTCGTCAGACCAGAATGGGGAAATTAAATGTACCGTTTTATGTCCGACATCCTCCTTAAAATGGCCGCGTTGCCCACCCCAACACTTGCGTAATAGTAAATTCTATACAGTACACTCTCTTTATGCTAAGGATATCAGGTATACATCACATTTTGATTTTCCATTAAATCTGCTCATTTGCTTCGTAATAATTTTATAAAAAGTTAACTATTATGCATTTGCTCAAGATTGGCGGTATGATTTATTACCCTCTGTCAAAAATTTGTCATTTCCACAAAAAACGCGATTATCAATAAAGTATTTGCTGTCACTTTGTTGTTGACAATCGCGGTTTGTATAGAAATTTTACAGAGGGTTAATGTACCACACCGCCAATTTTGAGATATTGCATAATAATACAACTAATTTAACAATCTTCATACTAAACACATCAGGTACTCGCACACATTTTGAATTCCATGAAGTCTGCTTATTTTCTCTCCGATTTCATATACAAAAAGATAACATTAATCTAACTACAAAGCACTAAGACGTGTTAAAGCTTATAATTATTGAAACGCAGCCTGGCGATGATAAATATTAGAAAAATAGCCATATACATTTGAAACTGCCCGACCACGACACCGTCAATCTGCCAATTCAATTAATATCCTCTTTTATAGTGAATAAAGTTTAGTTTTGAATAAACAATTTTAAATAGGTACATCGCGTTACATTTTAATGTGATTCAACCCTGACACGTTTTGTGCTCTGCTTATGTTATAATGTTAGGCGAGTTTTAATTTCAAGAATATGGCTAAGTCGCCCTACTCTATGTTTTTACGTCGCTAGACTCATGTTAATAGAAAAAGAAACTTATGGCCTAGGTCATAAAGGAACATCGTCTGAATTATTATCAGTCACGGTCGCATGAATTCGAAGGAATTACTGTGAGATACAAAATAATTATACTTCACCAATATCGCGACGCCGATAATACCGCAACAAGGCATTTTCAACCTTATATACCTTAGCTTTACAGCATAATCGAGAGCTGGACATTAAACCTCTCATTATAATTTACAGCGATGTCCGTTTGATAGATTTATATCCGTCATGCGACATGAAAAATTGTGCCACAATGTCACACCACACCACGTCACACCCTGGAACTAGCCCGAAAAGTGAAAAAAGATGTTTCTACCGCAATGTAGGTTTTGCACGGAATATAGAGCGTTGTTTCTCACTAGTTTATTGATTTTATGAAAATTGTAATTGAATGTTATTTTGATATAGTTAATAGTCCGTAGCCTAGTGGGTACCTTTGCTACGAGGGTGCAGGTTTAAACCAGGCTGGGAGCTTGTACCATGAGACATTTTGCGATCTCAACTACATAATACGGATTCTCATTGCCGTGGGAGAGCCATGCTTTGGCACGAATGGGCCGGCTCGACCGAAGTGACACCACGGTCTCACAGAAATATGGCGTGAAGCGTTGCGCTGCGTTTTTTTGAGTGAGTGAATTTTGCCGGGTTTTCCCCAACTTCCCTTATCCCCTATCCTTACTCCCTCATAAAGGTCGGCAACGCACTTGCGACTCTTCAGATGTTGCGAGTGTCCATGGGCGACAACAGTTGCTTTCCACCCGTCTGCTTGCTGGCCCTCTAAAAATCATTAAAGAAACATCAATCATACTAGCCTACATTCATTTGTAATGGAGGCTGTACACTCTTGCCGAGAGAAACCAAGACCGTCCGAGTGTGAGAGTGTAAAAAATTGCACTCGTGACTCGCCTCGTCTCGCCTTTCAGCCGCTTGCGTGTGTCTCGCCCTGAGACTCTCGCCCTGGAACTCTCAGCGAGTGTACAGCCTCAATTACAATGTTGTATTCAGAGCACCTAAAATAAAACGCCTAACATTTAAAACTAAACTGGCATCTCATTTCAAAGACTTTCATGTATATTACAATAATTTACTATATCTTTTATTTGTCCGCAGTGTTGCCCGACACGACCGGCGTCGACTTGGACCAGCAGCTGTCAGGTCTCGTGGGATCATCTCCCTCGCACCACAGCAGCCTCCTACCACGGTACAACAACAACACCGACTACAGCCTGTCCACAGGGCCGCGGTCGCTGAGCGACAACAGCTCCCAACCCGAGTCGCCAGTGCAGGACGATCTGCTCACCTCTAACACTAACCCCATAGGACACAATCACACAAATAGCTCCAACTTCCCATCGCTGATGGGGACGCAGAACTCCTCGTACGGTAGCAGCAACTGCAACAACTCCCTGTACCCCGTCCTTCCGGCCAGTCTGCTCTACAGTCAGCTGTATACGGCCGCGAATCAGACGCACAACTTCCATCCGCTGCACTCGAATTCTATCCACTCGACGCAGAACCATCACAATGAGTTGCAGACGATGATGGACCAGATATCCTCCACCACGAACAACCACAGGCAGCACGGGAGCCACGGTCAGAATGACCTGCTGCTCGGAGGAGGCAACTCCTGCGCAGCCGCCGCCGCCAGAGGCGAAGACGGCCGTGTCAACAGCCTCGGCCAGAGGGGAAACCCGCAACCTGACAGCAACACCGTGTGGCGACCGTACTGAAAATGTATAAATGTTATTTGTTTTCGTGTATAGATTAAATGTTAAAATATAAAGTTTTTTTTTTTAGAAAATTAAAGAACTAAAATTACGAGTAAAGTATAACTATAGTGTAATTAGATTGCAACGAAATAGGTAAATTATTGTAAAAAGTAAGCTAAGGAATGTTATGACGGTGTCCATTAGTGATGATATGAAGATTTTTAATTATTATCCTTTACGTGCAATCACGTTTAACACTTATCGTTTATGTGTTTAAAAATAGAAATATTTTATTTAATACAAAGATTTAAAGTGGTCTTACTCTGGCACCATAAAGTACACTGGAAAATAGACACCCACGAGCTGGCACCAGCGTCTCGTTAGTCGCTACCACTCTCCCGTCCTATATTTATACGATTAAAACATACGTTACTTTAGGTTAAAAAAATTGTCATGGTGAAAACTAATTTTGTTTGTAAGCATGCGGGTGTTTTATAATGATTAATGCCCGATATACATTAGGAATGTTTATCAAGCCAGGGTAGCAAGCTAGTTCTCTTTTGAACTGTATATATTACTTGTTGTTGCAAGTGTTGTCTACATGAGGCCAGATATGGTAGCTTGTTGTCTTGGCTTGAACAACTGGCCCTGTGTATTCCGGGCATTATACGCTGAAAATACCGGAATGTTGTGCTTATATACATATTTTACCTTATTTTGTAACTTTAATAAAATGTGCAATTACACAAAATATAAATGTAACATGTAATGTAAATAAGAATGTGAATATTTTGTTGTAAATGCATCTTGTAAAGTGCAATAGTTGTGCAGTTGAAGTTGAGTAGTGTATACTGAACAGTGGTGTACGGGAGCCCTATTCTTGTTAGTAGAATTTCGGTTCGATTTTCAGTAGCGACTAACGTCATATTATTATTTATGTCTGAGTCCTACATTATAATTTAAAAGGTATAATAACCTTCGATAATACTCTACATAATAATAAGATATAAGGTTATATTTTGATTCCAGTAGGCTTAGCATGACGACCGAGAAAGTGTTTCGTTCTTCGCGGAATACACAGATGCACAAAGTTAGATTATCTCCACAATATGTCAGTTTGTCTTTTCTTTCGTATTTCTACGATGTTTGTTTAGATGATTCCAATGTAATGATCCCATATACAATTTAAAGGAAATAGGTTTCACTTGTTTTATAATTTATAACACATTTTAAACGTTTAGAACTTCACACTCCTAAGGATCGAACCGAATACTACGAATGAGAATTGGGCTCCAGTAGAGTACAGTACACGTATGTATGTTGATCTTGGGAGCTCTGTCCATATAGTTACAGGGAGGACCGGCATGCATATTACGCTAACAAAGTTTTATTAAAATGTTGTTGAAGTATATTAAAATAATCCGACCTAAAATTTAATTAAAAATTTTTAAATTTTATAAAAAATACCTTTTTATAGGTTTTGACCAGAAGAACCAAACGTGATTCACGATTAAAACGTTGCATTCTGTAAAAGAAGTCAGAAAAATCTTTAACAAATGTCATCAAAGTTTTTGTTGACGTTTAATAAAAACAAAAAATGCCCTTTTTTGTTTTGTACCTAAACATAAACAATTTTTTATCCCGTTTTATTACTGGAAAAAAAAATGAGTAAAAAATATTTTTACTTAATTTGAATTTGAAAGAAAATGTTATGCTGCTGGGTCCTCCACATTTTTTTTTAATATTGTGTTATATAGAAACGTTGTCTTCCTTAACAAATATGTTTTAATTATTGTGATTGTTCATCTCATGAGGATAGCTCCAAAACAGAAAAAATATATAAATAGTAATCTCAAGATTATATATTTTTGTATATTTAACAATAATATGTTAACTATACAAAAAAATATAATCTCATCTAATTATTATGTAATGTCAAGTGATAAATATACTGAAATTTCGCATTTTTTTAACTTGTACCATAATCCATATGAGATGAACAATATTCTCTTAATTTTATTTTATATTCGTGCAATATATAAGTTAAGATAATTATATTTTTATTGATTACCTATCTTTATCTTGCGAAGCAATTATTTCTGCTTGTTGTTAACATTTGTGTTGGAAACCAGTAGTGGTATTCATTTTGTATGAATAAATTTTAAACGAAGTTTCCGTTTTTCATTTCTTTTAATATCAAAATTACTGTAATATACTAAAATATTTAAATATGAAAACAATAAAGGAGGCATTCATTTTGTTTATTTTAGTTCTTGAAACTTGCTAAACGATTTTAATAAAATTTCAATTAATAGAGAAAAGAAAATTTTAAACATGACTTTTTATGAAACCAAAAAAAAACATTTTCTAAACCGCACCAGTAACTTTTTTTTAAAAAGTCTATATAAACCTTTTTAAGAATTCTATCAAATAATGTTGCACAGTTTCTAAACAAAAATGTTTGCTGTATAGTTTTTTTAGTATCAAAAAACATGACCAATAGGCGATTCTCGTGAATCACAAATAGTCGTTTTTGCACACGCTACATTCTGTTCCGCCATGATGGGTATACCTAATGAGCTCATTACCGTATCACCTCTGAGAGCCGATATGTCGGACAACGGCTGAAATAAATATCCCACCCTCATTAATTTGCGCCGATGCGATACGACGGACATGCCTGCGAGTGGGAGGGTGGATATCATGACCGAACTATTGGGACTTTTCTATTTAGATGTAACTAACCAAGGTTATAATAATTAAGGGTGTGTTTGTGTCCTTCATATTGAGTTCACTGTGAAAGTTTTAGCGCAGAAATAATAAAAATATGCGCAGAAATAATATAATAATAGTAAAAACCTATGTTGGGTGCTTGTCCATTAAATCAATTATTATTTTTTCGCTTTCAGCGCTTTAAAATTTAAAGTAAACTCAGTATTGTCACTTACATTTGTTACGCTCTGTATATCTCGGTTTATGGAGTATTTAAGAAGGCAGATTATTTATTAAGGTTGGTCGTGGGTGAGCCATGTTTCGCCTCAAATCGGCCGTTACCTGGAACAAATACCACGGTCTCAGAAAAACCAGCGTGAAACATCGCTTACGCTGTGTTTCGTCAAGGGTTTTTATCGGAGGTCCTATAATAAGGACAAAGATCATAATTATGTCGCAAATTGTCACGCACTTGTGTCTTAATATAATTTTGTTTTGAAATTCTACGAATATATATTAAATACAAAAATTTTCCGAATGGGCTCAACCGTTTCCAAGTTTAAGCGAGACTAACGAATTTTAAAATTCTCATTTATTTACATTGATCGAAAATATCGATGGCACAGTTTGTTTATAAATTATTGTGATAATAATTTATAATAAAATGTGCCAATTATTACCTACCGCATGGTCACCGGAGCGTGTCACCTGATTACCTACCGACGATAATATATGCGAGAGCGCGGCGTCAGAGATGGAGGGGAGGGGGGGGGGGATCTTAGAAATG
>JAOTAV010000007.1:861522-878003 GCA_026546445.1 Cyclargus thomasi
AAAAAAAAAAAAAAAAAAAAAAAATATCCACAGCCGAACATATTAACCTCCTCGTTTTTGGAAGTCGGTTAAAAATTAGTAACAGGTTGCATAATATATGACAACTTATCATGTTATTAACGAAATAACCAGTTTTCTATCTATTAACAATAATTAACTCATGGAGTGATGACATCGATTTTAAATAACAGTTAGTTCTTCTAAAACCTTAGTTAACAATAGATACCTTAAGTATTTAGTATAATATAAGTCTTCTGAGCATATTGAATTATTGATAAAATTGTGTGCGCTGTCGATAATAATATAACTAAATCAATAATTTTCGCAACCTGTAACATTCGGTAATTTATGTAACAGTAATAAAAAATTGTGTCATAAGTTTTGCAATTTTCTTACCTAGAAGGAAACGATATAAAATGATTAATACGCATGTTTGTTTCCAGAGAGTAAAATGGATTGGACGAGTTACCACAGTATTGGGACGATACACGGTTTTATGGACGACTTGGCAGCCCAGTACCCGTACTTATGTTCGGTCAGTACCATTGGCAAGTCAGTTGAAGGCAGAGATTTACGGGTGAGTATGTTTTTTTTTAATCCCCAGATACTTAGGCACAAGAAAAACTAACAATTTGCCAGTACTTCAGTGGTTCGTGACATGTCTGTGATTTTGATTTTGGTTTTAATTTTCACGTTACAAATCGCACCTTCGTTAAGACAATGGCATTGAAAATGCTTTGTCGTATCAAAGGTACGATTTGTTTCTTTATATTGGCCAATGCAGGCTGAAACCCCCAAAAAAATATATAAAAGAGTGATCTTGTGTACTCCGCGCTTACTCTTTGAGGACAGCAAAACTAGTCCCGGGGGGGGGACCACTTATTTCCAGCCAGTTTACGCCCGAGAACATACCTAGCTGGCATTTTGGTATTATGCCCTAATGTCAGCCAGCCAGCAGTCATGTGACACCAAATACGTGAAGTTTGACGTTTCAAATGTTACCAACTTGTTTAAAATCCATTCATAGACAACCAAACTAAGATAAATCCAGTCAGAATATTAGTACGTTGTGATACAAAAAAAAGGAACAAGTCAATTGTTGGACGTATATTTAATGGCCCCCTAGTCACCGAAATTGGTACCAACTATAAATTACCTCTATTGCTCCGCAGGTCCTAAAGGTGTCCAACGGCAATAGCAGCAACGAAGGAGTATGGATAGACGGATCCATCCACGCACGGGAGTGGATCAGTGTGGCGGTCGTCACGTATATCTTCGACCAGCTCGTAAGGAACTTCCATAGGCTGAGTGACAGCATCACGTGTAGAGACTGGTGAGTGAGAAATAAGTAGATGATTTGAAAGTCAGTGAAAGTAAAGAAAAGAGCGAATCACTGACCTCTATTATAAAAATACGCTGGACTCACGATACCCTATGAAATGACAGCTCATTACTGAGACAATTTGCCTGGTCGGGAAAAAAACTAAATCTGACGTAATTTGAAAATTGCCGCATAACCGCTCACGAATGAAGACAATGACATTTAATTGTGTTGGAACTTTTCTGTCAACAAAATTCGTATCGATATCTGTGACTCGTAATTGTTATGACACAGTCATTAAGGTAAGTAATAAATAATGGTATTGGAAATATTATAATTACTATTATAACTACTTCTCTCCGTCTACAATTGCATCATAATATACTAATTGAGCTGCATTAAACATTTTTATCTATGTATTCTAACTCATTGTCGTCCATCTCTATTTTTGGTTCCTTTTCCGCTCGTCATTGCCATCAGCGCCAAAATGGCGCAAATCAAATCTCCTTACCATGGCAAAGCTAATCGTCAGTCCAGCGTATTTATATAGAGGTCAGTGAGTGTAATAGAATATAGAGTCAAAAGATGCGTTTATACAGAGTCATCCGTCCCACAGAGTTATGAGAGTGAAGGAAGAGAGTGCTCTTGTATTCTGCGCTCACACTTAGCCACGATCAAAAATTACTCCTGCGTAACAAGCCTGGCTTTAATGAAACCGGCTACTGTCGATAAATCCCGTGTGGGAATTAACATTTTAATGACCAATATTAGAATCTAGAACGACGAGCGGTTATTGTATGTCACGAATTGTTTATTATGTACTGATCTTTTCCAATCGAATTTAAACTGCATGTGTTGTGATTATGTTTCAGGTATTTTCTTCCAGTATTAAACCCAGATGGCTACGAGTACACCTACACGCATGACCGGATGTGGCGCAAGAATAGAGCCAAATATGGCGAGTGTGTCGGTGTGGATTTGAACAGGAATTTTGGGTAAATATTGAAAAATATTTATTTTTATTGTAGTCCATAGGGACCATAGTTTTGAAACATGTAACTTCGTGATATACCCGTAATTAACAAATACGACATAATAAAAAAGAAAATTAACACAGCAGGTGTATTTCCTTACGTCCACACAATATATATACATACTTTTGCATTTATAATATGAAGTTTAGAAGTTTGCACAAAAAAGTATTTTATCGCATGCATAATTCTCTTTTCAGCCATGGTTGGGGTGAGAAGGGCGAAGACGGTTCGTCGGATGACCCCGGAAGTATCTTCTACAGAGGACCGGAACCCTTCTCAGAACCGGAAACCAGAGCAGTTAGGGTAAGTGCCAGCTTACTTCATTATGTTAAAGATTGCGTATGTTCGATCATAAGTGGATTCCCCCATGTACCATCGAAGAAATTAATACAAATTGATGGACCCACATAATTTGGTTTTAATGTCTCAATTTCATATAAGTCGTTATCTTTGGAATAGGTTTGACTTAGCTCGATCAACTTAATACATCCGCAATCTAGCTCTAGAAAAACTACCCTTATCGACGATGATGAGTTACGCTATAACATAATGATTGACTTTGAATAATGTATTTTCAAGGATGTTGTAAACTTTGAGTGGATAGAAGAATATTATTTTTACAGGAAAATTACAGGTTTTTAGTACCAATAGGATTTTGTGAGGTTTGTATGTGTTAAAACAGGTAACACAGACCTTTAACTTGTCGGTTACCGCCATTGTAATTTGATAGCTTGATCATCATACTGCTTTTGTTCGCAGGACTTCATACTGGGCTCGGACACGTCATTCAAGGTGTTCATATCGTTCCACAGCTACGGCGAGGCGATCATATTCCCGTGGGGCTATACGGCCGACGCCTGTCCGGACTATGTCGACCTGTTGGAAGGTGGTGCTGCTATATCAAAGGTAAAGTCTATACTAGAATCTAAAAATAGAGCGTCCGTGGCGTTGTAGGTGAGACCTTCGGTTCGCACTCGAGAGGGTGCAGGTTCGAACCCGGGTGGAGGCGTGCACTAATGAGATATTTTCCGATCTCAAGTACATAATGTGGATGCTCTCCAACGGCAATCCGTTGGAGAGCATCCACTTGGAGAGCTTCGGCACGAATATCTCCGGTTGATCGAAGTGATACCACGGCCTTACAGAAAACTGGCGTGAAGCGGCGTTGTGCTGTGTTTCGTTCAATAAGTGAGTTTATCGGTGGCCCAACTTCGCTAATCTCCTATCCCTATTTCCTCCGGCAAAGCACTTTCGACTCTTCGGATGTCATGAATGCCCATGGTCGACGGTACACTTTTCATCAAGTTACCTTTTTGCTGTGTTTGGCTCTGTCTCAGCTTCCCCCATTATAAATATAATAATTTTGTTTAAATTTTTTTTGTCAGCCATAAGACTTGTAACACTATTTACTGCCACAAAAATTAATAAATTGACGGTTATTTAGCTAATACGTTAAAAAACTCTTTAGTGTAAGCTAAGCCTATTTTTTTAAATTTCAGGCAATTTTCACAACCAACGGTCACACATACAGGGTGGGTTCTACGAAGGATTTGATGTACTACTCCGCTGGCACTAGCGTCGACTGGAGCTACGGGGATGCCAACATCCTCTACTCCTATATGATAGAGCTGAGGAGTAAGGAACATAGGTTCCTCCTCCCCAAGGAACAAATACTGCCAACGGCGAAAGAGAGTATGAACGGTGTTTTTAGGCTCCTAGACTATATTGACTCGCGTAGCAGCTCAGAATGTTCGCTTTGCTCGTAATTAAAATGTTTTTTTCCAAAATATGATTGGTAAATATTGTTTTTCTTTTATCTTACTTTTGTTGGGCGAGCCTAATATTCCACTCCCGGTACATGTTTGCGGTACACTTTACAGAAATATTTTATTTATAAGAGGTTAGGTTTGGCCTTCAACGTAGTCATTTGAGTACATGTGTTGATGTGATTAAGAATAAAATGGTAATAATATTATAGATAACAGTAAAAAATAAATAAAATAATATTGTATTACTAACGCCATCTATGAGTTGAGATGTGTAACTGTAAAGATAAATGAATCGAAAAAAGTAAATATTGTTTTAAAAGAATGTCTTAAAGTCACAGAATACTTTGGAAAAGTCAATGACATAGCGCATAAAAATCCCGCAAGCCCTTATAAAGCTGCACTTTTCGCTATAATTTCGCTATTTCGCATGGGCTAGAGGGGTTATATAATATCTATAAACGCTTCAGTGTGGCCGCGTCGGTGTCGGTGTGGCCCCGTGGTAAGTACTCGAGGGACTCGTGCTACAGGTACCAGACAACGCCAATATATTTAATACTTTTGATAGTATACACATATTTAAGATTTTTATTTTATGATATACATATTTAATACACATCCAAGACCCAGGAATATTGAAAAACAGTTTGTTCCGTCGGCCGGATTTAAGCCCGCGACCCCCGGCTTAAGCTACCAACGCGCTTACCAACTGAGCCACAGTACAAAAATGTACGGTGGTATGTTTTGTAAAAAACTGTATAAAATACAAAACTAATCGGTTAAGATGAACGATTTTTTGTTTATACAATATAAGTAACACTATAATCCCTAAGGGAAAATTCTTGTTTTTTGTTTTTATTAATTGTATATTAATTATTTTCCGTTAAAGTAAAGATATTTTTGATGTATGCTCAAGGCCGTTGGCACCTGTATTCCTCTAAATTAGTGATGCTATGTCAAACAATGAGGGATTGTGATCTCCCGTATTTTTTAATACGGTACCGTTTAAAGAAACTGATAGTGTTCACGATCTTGATGTGAACCCAGTACCTGTCTAAAGACCAGGACGATTCTTACAGTGTCCCCATAAAACTACCATTTTCAGTCTTAAAGCTTTAAAGCAGAAAATTTCACACAAAATAATACTCGTACATGCATTCCAAAGCTATAAGGTCTCTGATCTATCGAAATAAAACCTGATAATAAACAAAATTAAAAAATCTCAATCGCTTAAAGACATTGACTGTAATAACAAAGAAGAAGAAATCTATTTAGTGCTTCAAACTAAGGCCTTAGTCCGAACCTATTCTAAAGCTAGCTCGGGGCATTGTAATTATTATGCCTGGACAGAGCATACTTAGCATAAACGAGGATTAGGCGTGTCAAACTATATTTGCTTAGTAATGAACCGGAACCGAAATGTTTTCGCTTTGTAATAGAATCGCCAAATAATATATATGGAAATATAATTTAATAAACGACATTTTCGTAACGCCTTATGTAATTTCTTTATTACATTTTGTTTAACGGTTCTTCAAAAAGGCCAAATTGTTTAGATCTTAGCTAAAGACCCTAGATATGAATCTATATAGCTAGTTATTTCACTTACGTAACGTTACGGCTGTTACATCTAATGATTAGTTTAATTTAAGTAACGTTGGATTTTACCTGTGGCTTAACTCTAGTGGATTTCTAAAAATACCTTCGAATAATACGAAGATTATGGGAACATTATCATTTTATTGGAACAAAAGTATGTTACTCTACATTCTTTAAAGTAAGTATATGCCAAAAACCAAGTCGATTGGTTGTGTCCTCAGGACGGGAAGGAAAAATTAACAAACATATTTTTTCCCATTTAAAATGTACAGTACATACTATTATTTCCAAATACAATATTTATTTCAAGTAATTACACATTGTATATTTAGCTCGATCAAGTTTTAATTATCAAATGGAACCGACAATCATTTTTAGCGACAAATAATGCTATCTATTGAAAATATTTTATCTATTTGTAGCGTCGAAACATTTATAGTATAAAAACAGTTTGGTAATGAACGCTTGCGGTCGCTAGTACATGCAGACGGTTTTAAATCATTTTACTTTCAACGGGACCTTAACGCTTATGCAATAAGGTTTAGTTTTGTATGAATTTAGCGGTGAAATAAGTGTGAACGGTTTATATGTAATATGTATGAGTGTAATATGGATGCAATCCAAAAATGTGCGCCCACACCACCGGCGCCGGCCAATACGCTGGTTTATTGTTTTATCCACACACTTGCCAAGTTTCATTTTAATCATTACTAGGCTTATCTGCTTAACTGACATAATAATTAACTTGAAACTTAAAAACACCCGATGTAAGAGCAGACATATAGGAGAAGGATTTGACAGGAGTTTATCGCTTCAATTGCGTTTTGTGTTAAGCTTGACAACGCAAACCCAACCGTATGTACCCATTTTTTGGGCGAGGCCTGAGCCCCTTTTAACTCAAGCTTTATAACTAGTATCTACACTATCTGTGGCTTAGGCCAGTAACGTAAAAAAAAATAGAAACTACATGACACGCGCCAAAATTTGTTTATCACGCGGGAATCATCATTTTTCCGGCATAAAAAGTATTTACCGGACATTCTGGTATGAGCATGGCCCACCCGACCTATCCTTCCCTTCTTTATACACCTATGGTTGACGGTAGTAGTAGCTTTCTATCAGGTGTCCTGTTTCCCTGTAATTTTATGAAAAGAAATCTTGTATCATAAGGACACCGATGGAGATATTTCCATTTCCAGTTCTGGAATATATTTTCATCAAAGTTAGCCATAGCCGAGAAAAGTTTAATATCATCATAACTAATTTATATATAATGCATAAGTGCAAAAAATAAACAGTTCAAAAATTTCCAATAACTTTATTTACATCCTAGCATTACTCCATTTTACAATCAACAAATATCTTTTAAACAAATTCAAATACACATTTATTTATCTAACGTATAAACATCTATCGACATCACTAATCGAATTCGTATCAATGCTTATTGTTCTACGTTTTAATGCCGTTAATGTACAGCTTATCGCGCTAATTTCCACGCTAAGGCCGTTTGTACATCGCACGTCGTAACCGTAACGATATTATTTTGGACCTATAAATTGCCACTTTATGATTTAGGCTGTAAGTTTCATTTTCGAGCGACGTTGCTCAAGCGTCTATGTCGTTGCCGATCTGTAGTGGCGTAGAGATTTTATCCTGCCGTAATATTCTCGTTGACGGTGACGGAGTGCAGTGAACAAACGGTTTAAACCAAATCTATGTCGCGTTCCTTCACGTTTTTCGTTTTTTTTTGTCTCGAAATTGCATTTTTTTTTTCATACGAAAATGCAATATTTTTCTTCGTTGTCAAATTAAGTGCTATGTCTCATAAAAATTTTCGCACCAGTTTATTTGAAATTGCCAATCTCTTTTTTGTAAAAATACCGCGTTTTTGTATTAACTACGAAAAACGAGAGACATAATATAATGATGATTTACGTAAATGCCTGAATGTTTAGCTCTATCATGTAAAATGTTTAATTTATCTGAGCTTGAATCAATGAAAGTAATTTTCAACTAACTTAAAAAAATAAAACTAAGTAGCTCTGTCATTGAATGCTTTCTTTGGGCAAAAATACCATAGATGTAGATTGTAGAGTTATATAGACGACCGTATTAACATTGCTATGCTATATGTACACTCTCACCGAGACATAGCAGGAGTGTAAATGATTGCGCCTGCGGCTCGCCTCGTCTCGCTTGCCAGCCGCTAGCAAAATATTGCCCAGAGACTCTAGCCCGAGAGCTCTCGGCGAGAGTGTACAGCCTCAAAGTTTTTTTTGCCCAAAAGGATGACATGTGTCATTTTACAGAAATTAATTATTAAAGACGTTAACGTTGAAGAAATTTTGACAAAAAAGTTCAAGTCGTTTAGTTAGGAACAGAAACAATTAATATTGATAACGTTTCCAACGATAGTTTTTTTTCTATCCGCTATCAATATTCTGAAACCAACGTTTTTTTAGCATTTTTGAAATATTTTATATACAACGTTTAAATAAATTAAAATAACATTTGGTAGCATAATTGATCAAAGTAATTTACAAATATCATAAATAATATTTTTACATTAATAAATCAAGTGATGTTTAATACAATATATTAATAATTTTGTTTCAGTTTGCTACCAAGTAAAGTGACTTTCCTCACCCTTTAATCATAAATTGTAATGGAAATATCGATGTAAAAACTGCAAAGACTTAAATAAGATGTACAATAATATTTTTGGTATAATATACTCTTCGGAAGACTTTGTGTAAATTATACCAAACAACCGCGCTAAATTATAAAATGGTAAATACTGGAAAGAATTGTAATCAATTTTAGTTTTAACTTTAAAGTTTTTAAGTACTGTTCAAAAGATTCGTTCGTTTTTTATGTAGGTGTTGGCCAAATAATTGGCATTGACATTTAGTTGATTTTCCTATTTTACTTTTTCCACCACATAATATAATTTTTCCTTACGATATTATTCACAACAACTTTTTTTCGTTAATAAATTCAATATGGACGCCAGACGTCCACCGGTCTTCGCTCGGACGTGATCAAAGACTTGCTTCTGGTCCTCACACCCTGATTGGTCCATTCCGGTGAGGCTGGTCTCTTCTTGCTCGAGCTGGTCGAGCCGGTCTCCTCCTCTCTATCTGGGCTGGAGTTTGAGTCCTCTTTGACGGGTGGTGGCCGAAGCCACCAGTCGTAGCCGCCGTAGAGTTGGGAGTAGAGCCACGCGGGGGGAGTAGGCAGGAGAGGGGAGTTGAGAAAGAGTTGTGCCGCGAGCGCGCTGTGGAACAACGAGGAGGGGGGAGGTAGAGGATTTAAGGACTTACGCCTAACGGACGTAAATGCCCCGGGGCGTTCGTCGGGCGGAGGAGAGTCGGATCCGGTGACGGATATGTCGTCGTCCTGGGGGGAGGACGGCCGCGACGTCGCCGGACTCGTCGTGCTGTGCGCACGCATCGTCGTCGTGTTCTCTGACGTCACTTCTGTCGACAAAAAGTGAGGTATAGTGTTTGTCATTAAACGTTAATTGTAATCAATAATGATCAGCAAAGGGTTGTTTGCAGTGAGCCGTGAATGCAGACGCTTTTTCTGTAGCTTGCATGAGTAACTTGTCGGGTATCTTTATATCACAAACGACCTGTACTCACTACCGCTAAGGATCGCATACGCATTCGCGACGCGCCGAAACAAACCTTATTCTAACTGTAATGATATCAGGCTGTTAATTTTTAATATTTTTAAGCTAGAAGCAAGAACTTCCTGTAGTCTTCATTCCTAGGCAATACCTGTGTCAGGCGGCGGCGGGGGCGGTGCGGGGGGCAGCACGTGCGGCGTGAAGTGCGAGTGAGACGGCAATAACGGCGGCGGGTAGCGCAGCGCGCCCCACTCTCCCCCCGGTAAGCCGGCCAGCTGATGTGCTATGCCTGGAGAAAAGATCCTTATTTAGAAATAATATAATGATTTCGAGGTAAATATAGTTTGGTACTCATTAACATTTAGACATACTCGTAAGTACTAAAAATACTTACGTCACTTATCATAGATTGTTAAAGAAAGCCTATATTATAAACAAGTTGGTGCCCGCAACTTCGTTACGCAAAAATTTGTATATCACACGGGAACCGTACATTTTACCGGAATAAAAAGTATCCTTTATGTTGCCAAGACCCAATAACTATTAAAAAAAGGTTTATTCCAATATGTCCAGTAGTTCCTGAGATTAGCGCGTACAAACAGATAAACAGACAAACAGACAACTTTTTTACAGATTTGTGTTCTATTACTGTTCCTAAGCCCCCCACATTGATTAGTTTGTAAAAATATTAATTGTACAGGCACGCTTATTTTACTGTTTTATTACATTCGCGACGCGCGCTATTATTTTGCTCTATAATAGATACAAATTATAAAATATTGATGTACAATCAAAGAAGTTAAAACAAATACAGATCGCGGGCTTAAGTAATTTGGTCGTGTTATATCAAACTCAACCGACAGGTCCCGACTTACATGTAATTAACATATTCCGACTAAATGACGCAGGTCCCTCAACTGGCTCTGTTTTAATTTCCCCCAATACTTAAAAGCATCTTAAGTTTTGATCGCGGAGAAAGAGATTTTTAATTATAATGTCCGTTTTTAATAAACAGTCTATATGTAATAATAATAATATCTATGGACGCTTAACACCACGTCAGTCTGGCCCCGTGAAGGACTTGTGTCACAGGTACCAGAGAACGGAAATATATTTAATACTTTTATACTATACACATATTGAAAATTTTTATTATATGATACACATATTTAATACACATCCAAGACCCAAGAACATTAAAAAACTTTTTGCTCCGTCGGCGGGATTCGAACCCGTGACTCCCGGTTAAAGCTACCAATTTGCTTACGAACTGAGCCTTAGAGGTCGTCAAGATATGTAAATTCTATAGCTGAATTCTTCGACGAAAATGTAATCCGCGGGCCGTGTTAAACAAAACTAGGGGAAAATAGACTGTCACAATCACATCAAAGGCTTAAATAAAGCCTTAAATGATTTGACGAACTCGTTAGCTAAGCGACGGGGTTCTCAAACTGTACTACGACGTAGAGGGCACGGCGTAGAGGCTCTACGCATCTACGAAACGTCGTAGAATCGGCTACGTTATAGCCTACGAATAATAAAAAGTTAGGAAGAGTAACTCCGTCAAACACATGTTTCACGAGACTTCAAAATTGTACACCATTTTCATTTAGGGAGCCTTTATCGGTATTGGGCTAACATAAAATTACAGTTCGAGAGGTACCAATTTCAAAACGGTGATAGTATGGGAGTTACCTTTCCGAAGTTTTTATTATTCGTAGGTTATGTCTCTATTATTTGAATTTGCCGATTCCTTCATATTTGTAAACTAATGTATTATCGCCACAATGGAATTCGTTGAAAACGGCATGCGATATAATTGACCGATAATAACGCGTCTGTGTGGGAGGCTTAAAACATTATATTTAAGCCACTGTAAAAGTTTTTACTAAACATTATATTTACGGAAAAACCATAAGAGTTTTAGGTTTGGGCTTTAGCCTAATAATTTGTGTATAATATGACTAGCTGTGCTTAAAAATATATATTGATAGCAATAAATATATATTGTAATAGTAGCGCCATCTATGAGTTAGTGTGTGCAACTTTAAAGATAAACGAAGCGAACTAAATATCCACATGTAGCCAGAATCCTAAAATCATATTTTTAAAAAATCTGAAACAATCACAGAAAACTTTAGAAAACCCAATGTCACAGCATTTAAAAAATCTCGAGAGCCCATGTAAAGCTGCGCTTTTTCGCTAGTACCTTTAACGTGGCCTAACACTTTATTTAACTAAGCCTACATGTACTCTTAATAGATCCTTAAGGGTCGCAGTGACGCAAGGGCCAAAGGGTCCTTCATTCGGTGAGGAATAAAAAAAATATATGTACTCTTGACACTTTGAAAACGTCTGGCCTAACGCAATCAACAGAATAACAACGCTAAGAATTATCTGAAGACACGCTCCACTTACGTTCAGATCACAATATTTAAATAATGACTCTCTCCCCCACAAAGGTTGTTTCAATTCGCGCCTTATCTCGCCCGCGACACTCGCACATCCAGGGTTGCCAGTGGAAAATTTTAGCCCGTAATTGCTTTAATTATATGGTATCATTGCTAAAATATAAACTTTATTGTGTAATGGTTATTGTTAAGTAATGTGCTTTTTTTAAGAATGAGGTTGAGATTATTTTAAAATTTGTTATTGCATGCTTATAATAGGGAAGATGCGTGTAAAACAAAATTGTATTGTAATATATTGTAAGACAAATACAAATTATTATGATATTGGGCTATAAGATATACAGAATCACAAAAAATCTCTGAATTCTGTTGAGAAATAAGTTAAATATTAGGGATTTAAGTTTTCTACCCATCTCTTTCTCTCAAAACTTAATTTAGTATGAACTTTGTATGCAGCTTATAAGGACTTTGACGTCACAATGAATATCGCAGTTGTTGTTTCAATTTTATCAAAAACTGATTAAATTCATCATAACGAAAGATTTATTTAAATAAATATTAAAAAATTATGCATAAAATAAAAATATTCCCTATTATGTAGAAATAATTTACTGGGTACTCAATTGATCACTTACATCTTTATTCTTTTTTCTTTTTTATGTTTTTATAAATAAGTGTCTCGAGCAAACTATCATTATAATTAAAGGTCTAGCTGATCCTAGACAAAATAATAACACCTACCTCATTCGAATACAGCTCATTTTCCTTTTGCCCGTCATCGCGATTCCATAAGCTATTAATGATAGGAAACGTGTTATGGCGTCATAATTTCCAGTTGACATTTTTAAGCGCATAAATTAACAAAGTTTGTCGGCCGCGACCCCGTATATTTGGCTTAACCCTTTAGCACCCACCTTGGGTAATTCCCACCCCACCCGACCCTTTCAGCAATAGAATAAATTACAGGGCGTTTTATGCCGCTGATACCGTCGCTGCGAAAATGTAAAACACATTACACCGAATCCCGTCGCTTAGCCTTTATAGGTGTAGTGCGGCAATTAGACGAAAGCCGCTTTTTAGGATTAAGCGCCATCTGCTTTACGGCTCATAATATCAGTCATAAACCCGCTTAGCTTAGATGGAGATGATTATTTTATGATTTATAAAAGCGTTATCGGATTTACGTTAAATTAATTTATTATGCATTCGCTCAAGATTGGCGGTATGGTTCATTAACCCTGTCAAAAATTTGTCATTTCAATATAAAACGCGATTGTAAACAAAGTTTTGTGTTGTCACTTTGTCAACAACAATCGCGGTTTGTATATAAATTTGACAAGGTGTTAATGAACCATAGCGCCAATCTTGAACGAAAATACATTAGTTGAATATTTTGTAGTATTTAATAATGTTTGTATTATTTATTTATTTAAAAGTTTAAAAACGTATTGTCCTATTTTGTCCTTTTCAGTTAGCTGAACCTGAACCATTCCCTCTTACAGGAAATTATAACAATAAATTACACAAAAACCTTTATTGAATACGATTCTATTTCTTCAGAAAATAGATTAAATTTAAATTGCGGTTTATTTTTCTAACTGTCAAAACAACTTGAACAAAACACAAAAACATTTTCTTGCGCAAAAAATCCGCTTGCGAGAACTATTCGCAATTATCACATACAATCAGTGATGTGAAAACAAAACGCTTTGTTTCGTTTCCTTGTTCACAAGAAAGGGGTTCAGACCATTTGCATTCGTTAAAAATGCTAGGATTCTTTGTGTTGTGTACGGCGACGCACTTTCAGCCCTGAACTAGTTCGCTTGAAAAAATACTGTTACTTTCATTTTTTTTTCTTGAATGTTCGTTTAGTTTCGCTAAGATATTGATGTGACGTAACCTATAAACAATTAGTAAATAAGAAATTATTGTATCCTTAACTAGATATGAATTTACGTGGTTATTAATTATTAGGACTAATTTATTTAGTAAATTTAAAATTCGTTCTCAAATCAAATTTCTCACATTTCAACGTACAAAACATTTTGTATTCAGCACATAAAATAATCTAGAAAACATAATAATATAATAATATCGATGTACGCTTCACACCACGTCAGTCTGGTCACGTGGTTAGTACCTTAAGGACTTGTGTTACGGGTACCAGACAACGGAAATATATTTAATACTTTTATATTAAACACATATTTAACAATTTATTATATGATACACATTTTTAATACACATCCAAGACCCAGGAGCATTGAAAAACTTTTGCTCCGTCGGCGGGATTCGAACCCGCGACCCCCGGCTTAAGCTACCAACGCGCTAACCAACTGAGCTACGGAGGTCATCAAATTAGTTTTTAAGTAACAAACACACTCACAAACATACGCGTTAAAATATAAGTAGGAAGTAACATAGCGAACAAAATTTTAACAGCTAATATGAGAACATAACAAAAGGGTGGGGGGTGAAGGGAGATTTGGGGGAGGGGGGTTATCAGAACCGCGAGTCACCAGACATAATTGAATTCCAACCAAACAGAAACAACACGCCCACGCTGCGGCCCGGGTGCGAAATTCATCTATTAATATTTTTAAGTCAATATTTATCCGTATCCATATCCGTGATTCCATATTTTAATATCCATATTTCGATGTCCATAGTACTTCCCAACTTATATTGCAAATACGACAGGACGACGTCTGTCGGGTCCTCTTAAACTTTATGAACTATCCCGTTTTTATTACAAAAATTTTTGATTTCTGCTCGGCTCCTACTGGTAGTACCTTGATGTTTTATAACCTAATAGCCTTCCTGGATAAAGGGACTAACCAACACAATCAATTCTGGCCTAGCTGGATTAGGGAAGTTGGGTTACCGGTAGACTCACTTACTGAACAAAACACAGCACAACGTTTCACGACAGTTTTCTGTGAGGCCGTGGTATCACTCCGGGCGTCTCCCACGGCAATAAGCATCCATATTATACACAATAAAGATGCTTGTTGCCGTAGGAGACCCATCCATCTCAAGTACACTTGAGATCCGAAAATGTCTCATTGGGACGCCCTCACTGGGATTTGAACCTCGAGTGCCAACCAAAGGTCTTACCCATTAGACTTCGGACGCTTTAAAAACGTCTTATTTCGGTACACGCACACAAATACTATTTATTTTCACTTTATAAGCGTATTTCTGTGCACATTTTGCGCGTTCAAACTTCAAAGGCGTAGAACAAAGACCATAGAACAGGGAAGTAATAGACAATTTGCCGCCAGCCGTAGAGGCTTCGCATATCAAAATTGATTAATTTAGAACACTAAAGCTAGGTGAATATTGGACTTTGAGAAACATAGCATATTGCTATAATATCGCCATTAGAAATGGGAAAAGTAGTCAAACTTTACTTAAGGTCAACCAATAATGCTGGTTAATAGAAATCCATACTCGCAAACTAATATTATGAATGCGAAAGTGCGTCTGTCCTCTTTACGGTCTAGCCGCTGAACCGATTTCGCTGATATTTTGGAAGTATGGTTCCATTTTTCCGGGATAAGAAAGTATTCTGTGACCTTTCCCGGCATGACAAATATGTCCACACCAAATTTCAGCTAAACCGGAATAGCGGTTTGGCTTGAAAAGGTAACAGACAGACACACTTTCGAATTTGTAATATTGGTATGGATATTAGAAGAAATATGAATTAAAACTTCCCTTAATCTGTATCAAATAAAGTTTTCGCAAATTTTTCGAATCGCGTTCTCCCATATAAGCTTTAACCCCCCTTTTTACCCCCTTAGGGGACGAATTTCCACAAATCCCTTCTTATTAGTCACCTTCACCATACGAAAAACACTGCCCCCAAATTTCGTGTTTCTGCGATCAGTGTTTAAGGTTGTACGTTAATTTCTAAATGCATATAGTTTAGGACTAAGGATTTTATATAATGACTAGATGAAGCCCGCAACTCCGTTGCATCAAATTCGTTTATCGCGCCGGGACCGTTAATTTTCTGGGTTAAAAAATATCCTTATATCCTGCCGTCCCGGAACTCAAAGTATATGTCCGTACGAAATTTCAGCAAAATCGGTTCAGCTGTTTGAGCGTAGAGGTACCAGACAGACAAGCAGGTACGCTTTCACGTTTATAATATCAGTGTAGATTGAACTTCTACACACGTTTTCAACTTTGTATAACTCAGTACTTTATAACTACGAAACTTTTCAATCTCATCTTAAGAATCTCTTCGATATTTTCAATGATACTTGTCGCAAATATTTATTGCGACTATAAAAGTTAAGGTAATATTGGTTGTTGTCTTAGTTCCATTACGCACTTGACATTTCCAGAGGCTCACAAAACTAACCGCGCGGGAACCGTGCATTATGGTGTCTATATTAATGTATTCCGATTTGCTGTACTTTAAATAATATCCTTGAAATGTGTTTAAGATATGACTTTATGAATCAGAAGCCTCAATATAAACATAAAAACAAAGAATAGGTATTTTCTTTTTTTTATGATATTTAGGGGGCAAGCGAGCGGCGTTACCTGATGACAAACAACTGCCGTCGCCCATGGACACTTTTGACATCCGAAGAGTCGCAAATGCATTGCTGGTCTTTATGAAGGAACTAGCTTTTGCCCGCGACTTCGTTCGCGTGGACTTCAGGTTCGTCCCGTCTTCTAGACTTCTTTCAAGATTACAAA